>PVKE010010967.1:0-23539 GCA_004027555.1 Craseonycteris thonglongyai
TGTGCATGTATACTGTATTCTGAGGAAAGTTCTCTGTGAAGCACTATCTGAAGTCACTTATCTGTAGCTATCCCTGCTGAGATGTCTCTCGCTCACAAAGCTTTGTGCAAAACACATGTTTCTGCAGACATCTGTGGCTTGGCTAATAATAGCAAAGAGTCTTCTGCAGCTGTCATCCAACTTTGGGTGCAAAGAATTCTCATAATTCCACAAGGGACTGTTGAGAGAATTGCTTTAGGAGTATAGTGAGTGATTACCTTAGATCTCAGACATAAAGATTCCCCTTAGGCCTTTTGAACTGGAAGTTTATCCAGAAAGACTTTAACAGTTCTTGCCTAGGTCTAGTGAATGAGTAGCTTCCTGTAACTGACTAGTGGGCTCTCACCACATCCCATTTCTTGTGACTCTCAGATTTTCCAAAAGAGCTTTGGCTGCAGTGTGGGTGGAAATGACACCTATAATGAGAATCAGCTATCCTTTTTCTTTGTCCCAGCTACCGATTTGTGCCTCCTGAAGAGAAAGGGGTGGCTGATGCATCCCTGCTGGATGCTCTACTGGGCCTACTGATGGGGTAGAGCTGAACCATATTCAGTGTCCTATACGCTAAGTGTTAAGCATTTTCTTCATTATTTACTATAGTTCTACTTTGTTCATGAGCCTCTATAGCAGGTAAGTTGTATTCTATGTTCTGCTTCAGATGGATTCACTAGCAGTCAGGGATCCTTTTGATCTGCTTCAAGTGCAGACTTCTGCTGCTCCTGGAACCAAAACTTGCTCCCAATATATAAGTCATGGTACTGAATGGGCACAATGTTTTTGTGTTCCCAACATTTTCTTTCTTCTGAATTTCTTTTCTTGGCTTGCTTATTCGGTCTCTCTCATATTCTGGAGACTTTTTGCATATGTTTCATGATCTTTGGTGACCATTTTTATTTAACAACAAGGCCATCAAATTTTGATTGGAAGTTCTGTGCTTACAATGACTACTTCTCACTCATGTGAAACTGTTTAGAATGAGGGCACCCAAATATCAATGCAAGGAAGTCTTACTTTGGAATCTTTAATTTCTATAGAAACAAATGGTCCCATCTTCTGCCTGACCATCACTTTCCAGTAATCTATAGAGTTGGGCAGAGGTTTTGGGATGAATCTGTTATGTATACAATGAATCAGTAATTACTCTTATTTTCAATTATGTGTCTCAGTCTTGCTCTACTATGTGACACATTTGGCTATTATTTTATGTTCATCTATTCAGTGTTACCAGTAATTAAACTTCCAATTTCTGGCTCCTGGGGTTGGGGTGCCTGACTACTTGTATTCAGTGTGTGAAAGTGGAGGAAGAAAAACAAGGGAATTGTACATGGACTTTTAACCTACTTCCTATCAACCATTTCCATCCACATCCCTGCCCCCCAAGCATACATTTATTTTCTTCTCTGTAATTTTTATCCTCCTTTGTATCAAATGCATCCAAATTCTGTACTTTGCGGCGATGCTAAAGGACCTGGCAGTGGAAACCAGAGCAGTTTTTAAATCAACATTCTCTTCTACATGCTACAGACTGGGATTCTATCTACCAACATGTTTTGCTGCTCTATCTGCTAATTTCTAAATGAGATCTCATGTTTCTTGATGTCAGAGATGATAAGCATGTGTTAAATATGGTATTCTTAGCTTGAAACTATGTAATCTAAAATTCTCTGTATATATGGCTACCATATATTGAGCATTTAAAATGTGCCAGACATTTTACTAAGCACTTTATGTATGTTATTTCATTAACATTCATAATTTCCATTTTATACATTTGAAAACTGATGACTGGTGAGATAATAAAGGAAATATAATTATAAGATGTTCAATACAAACAAATTTTTATTGTAATGAGAATTAATTTTACTTCAAAAATTTTTTTAATCAACAATAAGAAAAAGACATATGATTGAGAATGTCTTTCATACTACCAGGTAGTAGCCTGAGCTAATGGCAAGACTATGTGTATGTCTCCTTGTGACAAGTTTATGTATTAGACATTTTATATCCAGTGAATGACAGAAGTGTCACTTGTAATAAATATTGCAAATTTGGAAAGGAATTGATCATTTATTATTATGGATTTTTTTTCAATGTTACTGAGGGCATATCTGAAAGACACAAATCCTTTCTGATGTGACTTTGTCATAAATATTTCCTTTAAGGGTTAAAGTCTAATCACGACTCATCAGTGAGTGAAAAATATGCTGTAGCTTATCACATAAAGGCTATGAACCACAAGATACAAATGAATAGAAGAAAAAATAGTTTGCAAAGGAAAAAGATGCAAATGTCCTGGGATCACACTCAGGGCAAACCCAGACCTTTTTCTCTCAATGAAGAAAAGAATCTTGATCTCCCTAACCAGAATGCTTAAACCTCACACAGTCAATGATCCACAGTGCTCAAACTGATGCATGCATTTCGTCTTCAGAATAGCTATAGGCTTACAAATATCCAGCTACCTTAGAAAAAGTTTTCTTTTTCATCCATAAAAAATGCATCAAAAATCTTTTACCAATAGTAAATTTTTCCCCCTAAGGCGAAAGAATAATCAGCCTGATTCTTGCTTTCTTACTCCTATTCTTAAACTCAAACCAGACTGGAGGTGGAGGTGTTTGTTACCTTCAGGGACTTTTCCTAGGCATACAAAAGAGGAGCTTTCTTGTATCTTATGTTTAAGAACTATCTTTCAAAGTCCCTAGAGCTAGAAGACCTGGAATTTTCTAATCTTCTTTTTTTACTTACTAATATTCTTTGTACAGCTAATTTGGGAGTGGCAGGTGAATAGTGTCTGACTTTTACTGATTTATTTGTAGCTTCTTATTTTGATATTCTTTCAAATTTACAGAAATGTTTCAGGAATTGTACAAGGAACTAGAAATACCCATGTAACCTATACCCAGATTCAATTATTTACTTTTTTTGCTTCTTGATATGCCTGCATATTATTTTTTCTGAATCTTTTGAAAGCAAATTGGGTAGATTATAAATTTTTACCACTAAAATAATTCAGTGTGTTTCTTACAAATGTGTTTATTCTCCTATTGACAAGATCATTATCAAAATAAGAATATTTGCCTATTTTTTCCTATTTGTGATCCAAACCAGAAGTGTGGTTTACATTATTTTTATGTCTGTTTGACATCCTTAATTTGGAATAGACATCAGCTGTACTTATTGTTTTTCATCTTAAATTTTGAAGGATAGAGATCAGTGATTTTGTAGATTATCCTTCAATTTGAGTTCAGCTGATGTTTCATCTTTATTAGTTTTAGGTTATGTGTTTTTTCCTGGAAATCCACTGAAGTGATAATATTTTAGTATTTTCAGAGAATCATATCAGGGCACATGATTCCGACTGCACTAATATTAGTGATGTTAGTTTTGGTTACTTGGGTAAAGTGGTGTTCACCAGGTTTCTCCATGGTAAAGTCACTATTTTCCCTCATAATTAATAGATAACTTGTGAAGAGATGCTTTGAGACTATGTAAAATATTCTATTATTCAAACTTTTATCTACTAGATTTGATTTCCACTCATGATTTTCTATCTCCATCTTTATTTATTGGTCTGCATTCTGTTAAAGAAGTGCAATTTCCTTTTTTCCTCATTTATTTATTTGGTTATCAATTCATTTATGTCAGTATAGAGTCATGGATTCTTATTTTATTCACCAGATAATATAATACATTATTAGCAATATTTATTTTGGTGGTTAACCTGTCCCAGATTTAGCCAGTGGGAGTCTTTTTTAACTGACTCATGTCTGACACATCCTCTTTTTCCTTATTCTTTACCTTCAGTCACAACAAGAGGTTTCAGGCTTCTCTTGTACTTTCTATGCTTAGCACTTGTGTCATCTATTTCTTCTAGGAATCTTGGTTCCCTTTAATGGAGAATGGAGTTTAGAAGCCAGGATCTGGAAAGTAAGCATGCCATTGCTATTGGTGTGTCTTTGTTTGCATGCCCTCTCAGTGAGTAGAAAATCTACACGTACTTGTGTGTATATGAGAAATCTTGCTTTAATTAGCTTCAATATATTTATTTGTTTGTTAAAGCCTAGAATATACAAAAGAGAATTTCAGAGCAAACCTACTAACTAGAGTTTAATATGTGTTAAGTTTTTTTTAAGGTAAAATTTATAGAAGTTCAAATATATAAATCATAAGGACACAATTCAATGAGATCTGAAAAAATCATATACCCATTTAGCCCATTCGCTAACAAGTTATAGAACATATTCTTTAGCCAAAACTTGTCTTATTCCACTTTCTGGTCAATGTACTCTCCCAACCCCGGTTTTCTCACCATATATTGGCTATATATATATATATATATATATATATATAAACTTTTTTTTTTTTTTTGGCCTGGCTCTTTTGTTAAGTAAAATGTTTTGGAGGTTCACATGTTTTATATATCAGTACATTGTGCCTTTTTATTGTTCAGTAGTATTCCATTGTATGAAATACAAGTTTCTTTCTTTTTTTTAAGGTTTATTTTATTGTTTTGACAGAGAGAAAGACAGAGACAGAGAGAGAGAGAGATAGAGAAAAGGGGAATGGCCCAGAGCAGTCTCCATAGTTGTATGTCATCAGTTTTCAACATGGTTTTATTCCATACAAGTGGGTGGGGACTGGGCAGGGCGGGAACTAGGCTGGGGGCCTCCCACATGAAAGGCATGCCCCCCCCCCAGCCCCCACCCCAAAGCCAGGGGCCAAACTTGGGGGTGGGGGTGGCAAGAACTAAACTGGGGGCCTCCTGCATGTGAAGCACTCCCCAGTTCAGCACATGGGGCTCAGATTTGATCCTCAGTTTCTGGGGCTGCAAAGAGAGTGCTTAACCCCCTGAGCCATCCTGACTTCCCCTTATTTCTTCTGTTGATGGATAATTGAGTTGTTTCCTCTGTTGAGCTATTATGAATAAAACATCTATGAACATCTTTTTCTTTGTGTGAATACATGTCTTCATTTCTCTCAGATAAATACCTAGGAGTAGACTTGCTAGGTCATGTGGTACAAATGTGTTCATGCAAAACTATTTTCCACATTGGCTGCATCATTTTACATATTCACCACATTGTATGAAATTTTTTGCTCTTCATCAATATTAAGTATGGGCTTTTTAGTTTTAGCAATTTTAGTGGTGCTATCTCATTGTGATTTAGGCTTGAATTTTTTTGGTAACTGTTGTTAAGCACTTTCTCATGTGTTTACCATGTATTTACCTGTGTGATTTGTTGGTTTCATTTATTAATATTATTTATTTTCTGAATGTTCTTAAAATTGTAAATGAGTATTGACTTTTGTAAAATACTTACTACATCTATTGAAGTGGTTTTGTCTTATTTTATGTTCTATTAATATGATGAATTACAGTGATGGATATTTTCAAAGAACCAATTTTCAGCTTTGTTAATTACCATAGTGTTTGCTGTCTATTTTAGAACTTTTTATTCTTTATTTTATTTGTTCTACTTTTTGTTTTGGTTTGCTTATATTTTGCTAGATTACTAACATGGAATCTTAAACATCTGATTTCAAATCTTTCTTATTTTCTAATATAACCATTTAAAACTATAAAATTTCATCTAACCACTGCTTTACTTACACCACATAAATATTGGTATGTTGTATATTTATTATTATTTATTAGAAATAATGTCTAATTTTTTTGCCATCAAATATCTTACTCATTAAATCACACCATGTTGGCAACTCTATTTATTGCTGATGTATAAGGCTTGGGTATCTTTTCTCATAACTGTGTTGGCCACAATTATCAAAATAGTAGCACAAAAATTGTACCTGACCCAGAGTCAGTCATTCCAATTTAACTAATGTTAATTTCATCTGTGCTTAATATTTAAAGTTGATTCTACAAGTTTATTATCAATAGAATGTCCGCTGTTCTCCCCCTCAACTACCATTAATTAATTATTATTATTCTGTTTACGTGTGTAGTTCTTGGGAGATGTGGTAGAAACACCTCCACGCTCTTCTCACTTTTTTGGCTATCCATCTTCCAAATCCTTTGTGTATGTTAAGAAAAATTCCATCCCAATAATCTTGATAGGATCCATAGCCCAAGCTCCAAGTGCAGAAGCCAAAGGAGGAAAAATTTTTCTTCCCTTTACCCCTAGCATTTAGGTGTATAGGTAAGTGATATTAGCTCAGCAGATTGAACAGTACTGCCAGGGATATTGACTGTGGGATAGTAAATACAAAGATAGAGGGACAGTTTTAAATTTAGTACTAGTTGCATGTATAAGTGTCTGCCATGGCATCTACTGGTTTCTGCAGTAACGTTCAGTGGCAGTGATATTTCGCAGTGGTCAGGGTAGCTGAGCTACTTAATGCTTTGACTGGACTGGTTGTGCAGAGTGATCTCATCTCATGGTCTGCCTCCCTTTGCTTGGTGTCTTTCTGTTTGGGGAGACTGATTCCTAGTTTTCTTAATAACTCTTAATGTCTTATATCCTTACTGTAAAACCCATTTATGCTTAAATTAGGAAAATTGACTCAAGGATGGAGGACACAGGGAAAGTTTGCAGCCAAAAAATAATAGAATTTTTAGTAGGTGAAAATTCAGTGTATCTCTCTTCTCTCATTACGAGGTAGCTATAGCACCAACTTCTCAATCAATTTGAAGCAATGAGTCAGGAGAGTACATGTAACATAGAATGGTCTAGAATTTATTCTATTATTAGGTATAGATTGATGACATTTACAGATTATTGTAAGTGGTGTGTATTAGTAAATGACAAAAAGTATGTCCTCTGGTTTTTATAAGTAAAAGGTGTCCCAAAATTCACGCAAGAAGTAATTTTGATAGAAAACACAGCTTATAGTTAAATATTGTAAATTTTCATTGCTCAACAATGAAAACATGTTGTTCTTTTGTGTAGCACTCCATTTTTTAATAACCCTGAACTGTCAGCTGTCATGCTGTCTTTTTTTTTATTGGCAACAGTTTACCACACAAACGACGCAAAATTCAAATCTTGCGTGAATTTTGGGACATCCTTAATATTAGAGTTAAAGAATGATTAACAACATGGATCAGAATGTCTCTTTCATAGGATGATATATTACACACACCCTTAAAATTCTATCAGAAAATACTATACATTAAGGAAATATGTATTGGTTCTCTGGCAAAACTAGCTCAGCGTGTAGATTTTTTTCTATAAAGTAAATTGCATGTACTTGGAGTTATATAGTTGCAATACAGCTGACTGAAATGGCCCCCTGCGACCAAAGTGCTACCTGGCTAGATGGTAAATGTAAGAGCTAACTACTGCTTTACTACTTACACTTCTACATATTTTAGAATAGTTTGTTAACATTAATTATCTTGGACTTTTTAAAGCTACTAATAAGATACATCCTTAGAATTGAATGCTACATAAGTACATATAGAGGGAGAGACACAGGTGTTGGCTATTAGGCCTAAATAATATTCAACACTGTGCTCAATTTTCTGTAATATTGTAACTAGTGTCCTGAAGTCTATCTTCCAGAAAATCAGACATTAATTTTATTTAAAATATAAATTAGCTTAGAAGTTCATGAGTTTCTTCTCATGCTGTTTCATACAGAATTGATTCAGATGTGAAATCAGATGGTGAGGAGTTTTGAGTAGAAATTAAAAAAGCTCCCCAGGTGAGTCTAACATGTAGCCAAAGTTAAAAAAGTGGTGTACTCCCCACGACTTCAGGGTTTTTCCATCTATACTAAATTGCTTTTCTGCAAAGAAATTATGCTGGCAGCTTTTTAAAAATAAAGGAAAAACATTCATCTTCCATTTTAACTTTGTAAATGAAGACAATATAAAAAAAGCTATTTAATAATAGATTATGATGAAAACACTCTAGCTGTCTTGGAAGAGAAAATGCTCTGCTCAAGCATTTCTTTTTTTAAGTGTCACTGGTTGACCAAATACACCACATTTTGTCATGGATACGTTTTCTGGGAATTTTTACTTTTAAGATAAGGGCAGGTGACTAATGACAGTGAATGTCCCAGTTGCTGTTCCGGAGAAAGTCAAAGCCATAAACTTTGGGTCAGATGTATCTTCGACTTAGAGCAAAATTACACTCCTATCTATTTCCACACGTCTTTAGTAATTGATTTGACCTTGAGGATAGGTATTAGGAATGTTTATAAGCTGTTCTGTATTTCTTTTTAGCTGCTTGACACCTTTTCCCCTTTATTGACCAAGTCTTCTGAATGATTCTATAGCTACTGACAACCACAGCAGACTGCCTTGGAGAAGTCACGTGGAGAATAAAAATACATCTCCTCCTCAGCTCTGTAGGGGGAAGGGGAAGGTGAATTATTTTGAACATAAAAAGTGTATCTTGGTAAAGTACAATAAAAGAAAGAAATAAGAGTGAAAAAGTCCTATAAAAGGTATAAAAAGGTAATTATACTTACTGGTAGTGAATAAAACTGAAATATATATAACTTGAATAACTGGAAAAGTTTAATATTATGAATATTTTTGCATTATTTTCAGAATTTTACCAGAAGGAAAAATTCCAGTAAAGCTAAGTACATTAGTTATGTCTATGCTACTGAAATTAGAATTCCAGTGCTACATTAAGTGACAGAGGTCAGGACCAGAATCCACTGCTCTAGATGTTTGCTTCAGTGTGTAGTGACTGAAGCAGCTAGTGGCTTAATTTCCACTCACATTTATTGTTTGACCATAAGAGAGCTGGACTAATTGGGAATTACTCATTAAGCTTCCGTTAAAATAAATGTGTTTTCTTGCAGAGGTTAAAATTCCCATTAGGAAAAAAAAATTATATTGGAATACTTTCCATTTTAGGAATGGGCTGTATGAATTATTTTGAAAAGAACTTACTATTCTCTATGCTAAATCACCTCTAGGCACTTTTCACATTTCCACTAAAATAGCTACCCAAGAAATTTTCTGAAATAAATTCAATCACCAGGTGTTTATGTAAGAACAAAATATTATTTTAATAGTTACTTATAAGTCTCATTTCATCATGAATGCACTTTATTAGTCCTAGTATTATCAGCAATTAAACCAAATTTTAAAAACGGGGAGATTTTCATGGTAAGTCATCACTAAAAGAGTTACAAGCATTTTTCCTGGCTTCCAGAATTTATCAATTCGAAGCAAAAAGTTAAAAGTGGTTTCCTTTCCCTTGCATATGATGTCAGCACCCCCCAAGACTTTATACCCAGGATGGTGTCCAGAGGACAGGCAAGGGAGAGAAAAAGCACCCCTAAGTACTGAGGCATTGGAAACCCCCCTTCAAACGACTCCACAAACAAAGTTAAGTGAGAGGTGGGTTTCTTAAGCTTCTGTTCTCAAGGGGCACTTTGGCCCTTGCAAGGTGATGCTTTCACTCTGATTTCCCTTTAAAGACGCAGGTGAAAAGCCATTTGGCACCAGAGGTTTCCTTTTACTCCAGCTGGCTGCGAAGAGCGCAGTTGCCAGGCAACCAAGTCTCAGGCTCTCTTTGTGCCTACATCAGGCTAGGAAATTTGGAGGTTTTTAAAGCTGTTGTCTATGGCAGCTTACACTAAAATTCCTTTCGGTGTTTACTACTATTTCTTAAGTCCTTTACAGTAAAACTATATTATTTTTCCAAATTTTCTCTTTTGAGGAAGGGACTATTTAGCGAGTATATATTTCCTCAGGAAAATATCAAGACCGTGACTGCAAAATCAGAAGTAATTTACATTTTAAAAGAAGAGCAAATGAGTATCCCAGCTGCATTTCACATGTTTCTTCCTGTCAGCCTAACTTCTTCCATTTTCTTTTTTCTGCTTTCTTTCACTTTTAACATTTTTATTTACTTTCCTCTCTTTTTAAAAAATTTATTCTACCCCTCTTCAATCTATGTTTCTTTCATCTCTTTCTTTCTTTCTTCTCTACAATGACATGAACTCTGTTATTTATGCATGCGTCTTTAATCAATTGCTCATCCAATAAATTTGAAGTGAATCAAGCTTTGCCTTACAACCTCACTGGTTTATATTTTCTTCTTACTTTTGAACTCTTTTTATTTTTTTTAACTTGTGGCAAGAGAATGTTATGGGGAAATAATGGATAAACTATTGCCATTTGTTATTTGGACTTATCTGGTGGTTCCTGACAGAGAAACCTACTCCATTACTTTCTGAATGAGACTCCACTAATGTGATCTCTGCATGTATGGTAGCCTTCTTGAGACATCATTCCATTAGCCTTGAACCCACAGAGTTCATCAAGGTGGTTTTTGTTTGTTTGTTTTTGGTTCTACATTAATATGGGACACTTCTTATATGCTTATGGTTACGAAGGTATTTCGTTGAGAGGCATTCAATTTAAGAAGACATGGAAAAGATATGCTTCATTTTGTGTTTTGTCTCTGAGGCTAACAATGACTCATAAAATAAAAGAGAGCAAATTGGTCTGGCAACACTTTTGTTAATTCAGTGCCTGACTCTGGTCCTGATAATGAGCAAAGAAAAGGAGCCGAAATTCTGGAAAGATGTACACTCAAGACAGCAATGCATTTCAAACTTGGACATCTGGGTGCCCACAGCCCATCACAAAGCATCTGATATTTTTCACTGTGAGATAACAAATAGTACAGGGTTTGGCAGAAGTAATGACCTTTTGTAAGTTTACCAGCTCACAAAAAAGGGATGTTACATCTGTCGGACCCTGTATATTGATTTTAATTTATTTGTTTACTAAGGATTCGTTAAAATATGATAGCAGACCTATTCAACATCGTTATCTTAAAATCCAATGTTGCACATAAATTTATTTGTTATAACTGTTAAAAAAACAAGGGGCTCAATTGCTGATATACTGTTGTGATTCTGAGTGAGTAGGTATGTAACCAAACACATGTTATTTCTGGATTTTTTAAGTAGGAACTACTCCTTTTATGATTCAGTATTGTGATCTTCCATATTTGTTAAGAAAAGCATTATAGAAGGGTTATATACTTTTTCATATGATATAATTGGGGTACTATATTATATAATTTTAGTAGGCCAGAATGCAGGAGGTATGGATTTTAATCTGTGGTTGATTTCTAGCTAGCTTTTTTACTTTGGACAATTCCCTTAATCCTGGTCTCAAGCTGTCCTCTGTAAAGTTGTGCGGTTAGAATAGATGTTCTCTTGAGATGCATTCTGCTGTTAAAATAACATTATAGCATTTGAAAATCACTATACCTGTCAGTGAGTCTTATTTAGGAAAGGGATGATATGACTTTTTTAGCTTGTAAAATTTTTAAGTGAAAAATTAGCATTTAAACTTTCTTGTATTTATTAATTGAGCTATTTTTTACTTAGACATGCAAGCTCAAAATTCATATCTGTTTTTGGCTCTAAAGCCAGGGGTAAAAATCACAGTTTCTGGAGAGTGGGCATGCTCCTTAATATCTTTGTGCTCAGTTTACTCGTCAGTCAATAAGAAATAATAACAGTGCCCATAACATAGGGAAATTGTGAGGGTTAAATGAGGTGATTTATGTTAGCCTTTAGCAAATGACTAAACCATTAACATGTTCTTGATATGTGTGAGCTTTTATCATCACTCTGTGGTCACTACCTGTCCCAGGCTCCTATGACATTATACTTTATTAGTGCAATAATATCCTCTTTGTCTTAAAGTCTCTTCTTTTAAAATCTATTCATTTCTTTCAGCTTAGTCAACCAAAATACAATTCTCATAATATCCCTACCCTACTAAAAATCATAGCAACAGATTTCAATAAACCACATACCCAGTAGAATTGAGTATAAATTAGGCTGGCATTTAAGGTGTTCATTAATACATTGGTTCAATTTACCGTCCAGCTTTACTCTATTGCTTTCTCAGGTACAAATGTACTGGCTGAATGGAACTCCCAGATGTCCCTGAGAATAAGTGCTTTGCTTGCCTCTGTTGAACAATTAAGGACAGAGGTTGTAATAAGTCTATAGCCCAGTATCAATCCAGGACTTGGCATACAATGAGCATGCAATATTTGTTGAAATCAACTACCTCTTCAAATGTTCTTTTCCTCTCAGAAGTCCTTTCTTCTTATCTTTACCTACATAAAATCTATCCTTCAAGGGCTCATCCAAATAGTGTGAGTTACCACCATTCACAAACTACCTACCTCTTCTCATAGTACTGTCATGCATCTATCTTGTAGCACTTATATTCTGTTGTGCTTATATTTATTTTTATCCTTATCTTATGCCCTAATTTTTAAGTGACATTGAGGGAAGTGTACTATGCCTTATTTGATTTTATTTCCTATGGTGCCTAGCATTTTGCTTCAACTATGTTAACTACCAGTGGTTAGTTTTTGACTTAATTAATATGACTAACAGAATATTTATTATTCATTGTTTTGTCATCTTATAAAACAAAACAAAACAAAACAAACAATAAAAAACCTTTTCTATTTCTATAGATGCAAATCTACATTCCTTGCTATGTTTCTGTGTCTTTCCATGTCTAGTCACATCCTTTCTATGTAATATGACTTTGGTAGCTGCTAAAGTCATACTAACCTCATTATCCCATGGACATGCCCTATTCATTCTTACCCGTGTGCCTTCACTGATGTTTTCTTTGTCTGTGTGTAATCCTGTCTTCTTTTCAGCTATTTAGGTCTTACTTTATGTCCCATCTCAGTTCCCAAAATCTCAATGGAGCACTCCATGATGATTTCTACACTATTTCTTCTCTTTCGCTGATGAAAAGAGAAAGCAATGCACTTAATTTAGCACTTAATTATACAATTTAATTATACAAGCACCCCAGAACAAGGGAACAGGCAGAGAATTTAAAAGGGCGCTACTACAGAAATTCTAAAATACAAATTTGAGGAAGGTTATTTCCATAATAACCCGCTCTCTGAAGTTTCTTTTTCTTCCTCCCTGGGTTACCCTTATATTATTTATATAGGTATTATTTTTGACTACTTGTTTGTAAGATTATTTAAGCAATTGAATTCCTCTAGCAAATAGTATGAATTTACATTTTTTATATTTTGATCCAATAGAAAAATATGGTTTAAATTTGTATTTAAATTTTTTAAGTGTTTTAGCTTTTTAACTCAATTACGTATTAGCTCCTTGGGGGCAGAGACCCTATCTAGAACTCTGTTTGGATTTATCTTATTAGCAAGCATGATGTTGATGACACTGAAGATTTTCAGCACATAGACAATATTCATTTTAGATGGAACCTCCCTGCCAAAATGGCCTAGGTCACTTTAAATTTATTTGATAATAAATGACACTCTAACTTTGTTCCATTTTTCTTGGTCTATTGGTTCTAAGTTACTGTCGTATTTACAATTTTTTTCTTGGTCTATTGCCTTTAATTTACTGTCATATTTACTGGAATTCTCAACAACTAAGGCAATCAAATTTGTTAACTTTGGAGAAGACTTTATACAGTTATATTTTGGGTGTATGTACACAGGGTGGGATAGGATTTGCTGTCTATACTACCTTCATACTGTTTTCACCTTTTGACTGAGGTTGAAAATAGAATGTACTGTTAAGACTCGTTTGGTGACCTATATAAACAACTGTGTGCTAGACCCACTATTTATACCATCTAACTTTATCTTCTCAAGTAGCCTATGTAGCTCATAATTCAAGCTATTTTTTTTCCAAATATGAAAATTAAAGCTAAGAATGAAGTAATTTACTCATCTTTATTCTTAATTTAATCTCAAGTCTGTCTCATTCTAAGGTCCCTGCCAACGGAAGGAGATAAGACAGTGGATCTCCAATTTCAATGTGTAGAAGTGTGACCCGGGGTTCTAGTTAAAAATACATATTCCTGGGATTTACAGCACAGATTTCAACTTGTTAAGTTTAGGGTAAGGCCCAGTAATCTACAGTTTAACGAGCACAAAAAAAGAATTTATTTTGGAAAATTCTGAGACAACAATGAGTTAAAATAATAATGGTAATAATAATAACAATAATAACAACAATATCACCTGTATGAAATATGAATCAATACCACAGTGTCCACCATTACTGCATCAACGGACTATCTGTCAGACACTGTGTTGTTAACCGTTTATAACATATTTTGTCATTTAATTCTCACAACCACCTTATGAAGTATGTAGTATCATCATCTTCCTTTTATGTGAGGAGGAAACTAGGGTCAGAGAGGTCACATAGTTGGTAAGGGGTGGGTATAGTAAGACTTCAAAGTACAGGCTGGCTACTCTATGAAAGAGATAGCTAAATGAAAGGAAAGCCAAGGAAATCGCTGTCATAGAGGCCAAAGGAAGAGAGCACATCAAGAGTAGTTGATGCCAACGCCTCAGAGTTAAAGTAGGATAGGTAAGAAGTATTCCCTAGATTGGCAAATGATATTATTGCTCACTTGAGCAAAATCAAGCTGAATAAAAGAATGGTATAGTAGGGCAGAATTTAGAGAGTTAATGAATGAATGAATGGAAGATCTAAAAAATAAAAAGTGTAAATCCTCATTTAAAAAGTTTCTAACAAAAAGTAAGGTAATAAAAAAGGGTTGTCTTAGGATATAATGCAAATGTGCTAAGTATTTTTTAAAACAATATGGGATAGTCATTAAAATATTAAGGGGAAGGAACAGTGAAAAAAGAAAAGTGGTTAAGAATGAAAACAAGGTAAAATTAATAAGGGTGTTGGAGAAGATGGAATACATATGTTAGTTTGTATAAAGGCACTTCTTTTTCAGGGATATAGGGAAATAAGGAAAGGATGAGCACAGTTGTTGATACAGATATAGGTATTTGTCTAGAGATGCAGACATAAGCATTTATGTGCAGGGAGGTGGGTAGTTAAAATAGCTCATATGTATGTGATGGGCTCTATTTTTTGTGTTGGGAAAATTAAGAAGGCCTTCAAGTGAACTGAATAGTAGAACAGTTACTATGAGAAAATAGAGTAGGCAATGACTAGAAATATATAGAAGAATTGCTATGCGCTTATAAGACCAGCTGAGGAAACAGACCATATGTTGTAGCAGGGTCAGTATATATGGCTGTTTAATTTTGTTCAGTGGAAGAGAGAGGTACCAGAATTGGGTTCATCTTAGCTCATGGCTTTAGTAAAAAAAGTGGTGTGGGGCAACAGTAAAATGTACTTAAGGGTATTGACCATAGGCTTGGTGAAATGAAGGACTCTGGGCCTGGAAACTTAGGGAAGATGATGAAGCTAGTAGATAGAGACTTATAGACATGGAGAAAGGGGTGACCAAGAAATTGGTTTTAAAAAAGATCCTAAAGTGATAAATGGTAACAATTGTGAAAGCTCTGGAAAAGTAGGCAATTGTGGGCTCATAAATAAAATTATGAGTGGTACCTAATATATTTCAGTGTATGCGGCAGCAACTTCAAAGAAATGTGGAATTTTTGTAGCTCCCTTGATCTAATTACTTTTTCTCTTACTTTTAGGAAATCTGAAGTCCTAACATTTAAAGAAAAGGTTTAATTTTGGCCTTACTTTTTTGTCTTGGGTACTGAGCTGTATGATTGATTATCTGGACCTTTGTTACATCATCATTATTATCAATTCTGCTATCCATTACTCTCTGTTAGTCAGATTAAGACAGAGAAGTATTTATTCCTCTAATTTCTGGAATAAAAATTTCAGTGTGTTGGCCATGAATCAAGATTGCCTGGGGTGAAAGTTAAAAATTTAGATTTCTGGTCTTTACACCAGACCTACTTAATCAGAATCTCTGTTGGGGTAGATTCCTCCAGATCTGTATTTCTCCACAGGAGATTCTGACTCACATAACTATCTTAGCAGATGACAGTTTCAATAAGGCAGAGTTTATTAGATTTTTCTCCTTTACTTACCAATTCATACTCATATGTTTTTGCTGTTGACTCCTATTTGTACAGGAATAATTTTGCTGCTGGTAGATTTTGAGGTTGAAGTTGAGAGGTAAGAAAGCAGTGATTTCATCTTGAAATTGGTACATTTCCTAAAATTTTCTCTTACACACAACTCCTGTAACATACACACTGTATATTTATCCACTGTTAACAATAACATCTAATACATTTGGAAGAGTAAGACCAAGGAACAGATCAAAATGGAAAAGAATTATAGAATTAAGAAATTTGACATGAGGCAATGCATAGACAATGTTATATAGAATTGTACACCTGGAACCTATGTAAAATTTGCCAACCAATGTCACCCCAATAAATTTAACAATAAAAGTAAAATAAAAAAGAAATAAAGGCTCAAAAAATAGAAATCTGATAAAATGATTACAGATAGTAGTGATGATTAAAAGAAAGAGGTGTTTTGGACGTTGGATAGGTGTAGAGAATAGATAGGTGAGTAGAAATTTCAATTCAGGAAGAAACAGAGATGTGTTGATGGTGACTACAGGTATACTACTCTTTTTTTTAGTTGATATCTAGTAGGTGCCAGATATTTGAAAAGCATTGCCACAGTTACACTTTGCTTTTCTGGTATTTCTGTGATCAATTAATAATCAATGGTTTCTCCTTCAACTGAACTTTTGTATTGTTAGATCTCCAACTCTGAAAATTTTCAGTTTACCAAGAAGAAGAAATCTTATATTTTTGTATCCTGGCACCTAAAGGCAAGAAGAGTATATATTAATTTCTTTAGTATCTGCTGACAGTTTTCAAGGAACAAAAGCACAGTGCAGATCTAAAAAGTTTCCTCAGTGATGTGTTGTAAAAGACAGGCTTCAGTATATTGGAGATATGAATCATACAACAAATGGGATGAAAAAATTTTATCACTTGGTATACATAGTGACATCCTAATCCATAAGCAATGAAAACATTTTTTTTTAGATTTATTTTTTATTGTTTTTGACAGAAACAGAAACAGAGACAGAGAGAGACAGAGAGAAGGGGGAGGGCCCAGAGCAGTCTCCATAGTTGTACGTCATCAGTTTTTGACATGGTTTCATTCCATACAGGTGGGCGGAGGCTGCAGAGGGCTGTAACTGGGCTGGGGGCCTCCGCATGGGAAACACACCCAGTTCAGCACATGGGTCCACATGGGCTGGGGCTGGGATTCGATCCTTGGTCCCCAGGGCTACAAAGTGAGCACTTAACCTGCTGAGCCATACTGGCTTCCCCTTTTTAGAAGTATCTTTTGGAGAAGGAAATTTTGTTCATATTTAAAAATTATGCTTTTATTACACCTTTATTAATTTCAGTTTAACCTAATAAAGAGGCTCCATCTCCCTCTCCTGTCTTTCTCTCCCTTACCACCCAACACTCTGTTCTTTGTTTCTCTATGTATGTAGACTCATTGGCATATTTGTTCATTTATGTTAGAAATTGTAAAAGTGGAAAAACTCAAAATTATATAATCTGAATAATATTTAGAAGATGGAACATGTTTTTCTTTGATGAAGAATAAATGACTGGTGTTAAATATTATATAAGTTATCTTCCACTTGATGAGAATTCATAAATTCAGTTTCAACATGGGCCATGTAAGTGTCTCTTCCCCAAAGTGAATCACCAATGTCTTTTCCCTTCTGTTTCCAGTCCTCATGTTCAAGTGCATGGACTGCCTATGTTCTGGCTGTACTGCAAGGCAACAACAAACTGACCACTCTATTGCTTCTACCATTTTGAATTGCTCATACTCCTCAATAAGAAAAATTTCTCTTAGCTTGGGTCTAAAATAGGCAGCATTAGTTCAAATTATTTACTCAATAAATTCTGTTCAATAGTAGATGTTTTTTTATTTTTATTTTAAATACACATATGGCCTCTGTCTTCTAAAATCCACCATATAGATGCCCTGTTCAGTTTGGACTGTGGCTAATGATGCTGGCTTGTGGCCCCTGAGCTGTAATTCTTACATGTGTTAGTGCTTTAACAATCATGCCAGTCTCTGGAGTACTAAACTCTTGCCCTTGACTTTGTTTCCATTTTCAGATTCCAGAACTCAGCCCAGATGCGTGTTCTTTTAGTACTCTGGCCCCAGTCTTCTCTGATGTGAATTCTGGAGCCATGAATAAAACCCTGGCCACGATGCTCTTTGGTTTAGGCCCAATACATCTGACTTTGTACACACTATGTAGCCCTTACTCATACTATAGCCATCTACCTTCAATTACCTCATACCTTGATGAAAACTTTCTCCTAAATTGCCATTGATACTCCTCCTCAAATCCATTGTTCATATTAATGTCAAATTAGTAATATACTTCCAATATATTTCTTAGTGAAAAGCTTCAATACCTTTACAATGCTTACAAAATCAAGTTGGGATTCTTTTTTTTATTCCATTATACCTTCATCCATAATCTCTTCTCTACCTGCTTTTCCAGTCTTATCACTAATTATTTTCCTACATTTTCTAGATGTTGCTGTGCTACTTTTTAATTTTTCATTTTTTATATTCTTTCTCTTTGAAATGCCTTCTTTCTCTAATTGTTATGAAAATTCTATTGATTTTCTACCATTAGATTGAATTCTTCTTCTTCCATGAATTTTTTCTAATTATTCTAATAAGTTATTTCCTTTTTCTGAATTACTATAGTTTTATGTTTTATTCATTTGATACTCACAGACATTACTGTAGTCATTTTTGAACATAACATATCTGTGCTATACTGTGAGTATGAGGCAGCTGTTGTAGACTTAATACTGTTTTGCTATTTAGTCTCTTTTCTCCACCATACAGTCAGAGTATACCTTTCCATTCCATTGATTTTGGGGCACTTATCCATGTGATTATTTTCTCAGTGAAATATGGGCAGAAGAAACAGTGTGACCATTCTTTGTGTTTTTTTTAAAGACTTATTTTATTGTTTTATTTTTATTTTTTTGACAGAGACAGAGAGAGACAGAGAAAAGGGGGAGGGCACAGAGCTGTCTCCTTAGTTGTCTTCAGTTTTTGACATGGTTTCATGCCACACAGGTGGGCGGGAGCCAGGTCAGGGGCCTCCCTCATGGGAAGCACACCCCCTCTAGCCAGGGTCAGAACCGGGGGACAAGAACCAAACTGAGGCCTTCCGCATGGGAAGTACACCCCAGTTCAACATATGGGTCAACATGGGCCAGGGCTGGGATTTGATTCTCGGATCACAGGGCTGCAAAGTTAGGGCTTGACCAGCTGAACCTCCCTGGCATGCATTTTTTTTTTAAACAAAATTATTTTTTTATTGTTTTGATGAGAAAGAGAGAGAGAGAGAGAGAGAGAGAGAGAGAGAGAGAGAGAGAGAGAGATACAGAGACAGAGAGAGAACTGAACTGCACTCCTCAGTTCAGCACATGGGTCTGCACGGGGGATTCGATACTCGGTCCTCAGTGCTGCAAAGTGAGCGTTTAACCCACTGAGCCATCCCGGCTTCCCCAGGCATGCATTCTTAAATGAGGTTTGAGAACCATTATGAATTTCTGTTTTGTCTTGCACTACTGACGTTTACCAAAAAAACATGACCCATTTAGTCACTATTTCTTCAATCTTAGTGTCAGAATGAGAGATATGTATAGTAGATGCAAACACAAGCATGACCCTGAGATTATGCTTAACCAAGCCCAGCTAAATCCTGTTGGTCCAAGCTATAGTGGACCTAAATCATAAAGAAAAAAATAGTTATTTTGTTTTAAGACTTTAAGTTCAGCTTCTTGTTACTGCAGCAAAACTGAGTAATATAGCACTAAATGAGATACTGTGTCTAGTGGAGAAGAGGAAAGTCTTCTGAGGTGGCTACTTCTTATATACGGATGGACTTTTTAGCTTCTAGTCATTACTTAGTATATCCCTCACCAACTTCCTTTTGGGAACAGATGCAACTGTGGGAAACTATATCCCAGAAAAATCACATTATATTAAAAAATAAGAAGCAATTCCTTTATTTATTTATTTATTTATTTATTTATTTATTTTTTATACCTCATGTAGTAGTTCTACACAGTTATATACAGGATCCAGCAGAAGTAACACCCCTATTTTTATGAACTATTAATCTATACCAAATCTTTTATTTGTTTACTAAAGTTACTGAGACAACATGTCAGTTTATACTTCACTACTTAAAAAAGGGTATTTCTTCTGTTGAACTCTGTATTATTTTAATGAAAGACTGAAAGTATTCAGTTCTGTATTTTCAATTTATTGCAATATTTCTTTAGCTTCTGCACAAGTAACCTGTATAGATACAAGCTTACTCTGTGGTAATAGATCAGAAACAATTTGGTTTGGCATAATCCTTAATATGACCCTGCCCAACAACTTCACTTTGCAAGCAAAGCATCTGGGGTCCAGAGAATTTGTTTATGAAGGTCCTGTTGGGCCTTCATCATATGTTGTGCTTCATCATATGCTGTGAAGGATGTCCCATGCTAAATGATGTCTTGTTACCAAATTTTCAACAGAATATATTAGTTTTTCATGAGACCTGAAGAAAATGGATTAATGACACCTTGAGCAAATTTTTATCAAAAGATTACATAATAAATATAATATTAAAATATAGTGTTAATAACAATAAAATAAATTGACACAAAAATTATTACATTATTTTATTTAAGAAGGAAAGGTGAATAGTGACTCATGAAATGAAAATCTATTGAAATGGAATTAATAGAATTACTAATAAATGATTTCAAAATAATTTGAATGACTAGTGCTTAAGATATGGGAAACTAAAAGTGGAACAGTATTTCTAATTTACTCTGTCAATATCTAGAAGAAATCTGTATTATATTATGGTGGCCTCATTTCCTAACTCTTAAGTGGTGCCTTACTGAGTCATACAAAAAATAAAGTTTTAAGGAGAATAATATAGGTCTCAGATACGTATTTTGCCAACATTTTTGGAACTCCTGGGCTTCAATAATAACAGGAAAGCTAACACCCACATATACCTCAATACCTGTACTCATAGTCCTGATACATGGAAGCTACCAGCTCCCCAAATCTCCATTTTACTTTCTTTTCTGTTTGACTTCTTGTATTTTCTTAGAGATAACCATGGACTGTTCCAGAGTGATGTGAGGCCCTCTGGCATCCAAAATTATGACAACTTATAGCAAAATTTTAACCAACCAGAATGACATTATATAAAAGTTACACTTGTGCTCAGATACCTAGGATTGTAAAAGAGTCATGTCTTGCTGGTATTTTGAAGAGGCCACCAATAACATCTCTTTCCTACATAATTGTTGAATGATTTGAGAAGTAAAACAAAAGAGTAAATATAGGAGCTCAAAATATGACCTTCATGACTATTAGAAGCCAGAATGCAGATTGCAGTATTAGGTATATTAGCCAAATGTGCCTGCTACCTGGATGCCAGAATTAGGAACACTTTATCCATCTACACAAGCACTGGACTGGGGGCAAGTGTTTTTTCATCACATCAGAGGTAGCTCCTGCATGACTTCCAGAATGAAAGAGCAAAAGAACCCTAACGGGCTCTGTAGGGAGCTGGCTTTAAGAGAAAACAGTAGGGTGGAGGATGTCTAGTTATGCTTCCTAGGTTTTCAGTCAGAAAAAGCACTCCATCTTCCTAGGAAGAAAGTGGCTTAACAACAACAAAAAGATGCCAGAAGTACAATATGCTATTTGAGCTTTCTAAACACAAAGAAAATGAAGAGCAGAGGGAAGCTTGGCCAATTAGACATGTTGAAAATATCTGTAGTGGCAATATACTAAAGTTCATGTTCCCTCAAAAGCAGAAAGACACAATCAATTCTCACATCTTCTGCTTTCAGGAATAAAAAAGACTTCAGTCAAAAGTTGAAAGTAAGAAACATTTCTGGAAAGATATTTATTTTGATGTGAAGACTAGGACTAGTAATCTTTCTATTAAAGAACATTGGGGGGAAGCCAGGATGGTTCAGTGGGTTGAGTGCTTGATTTGCAGCCCTGGGGACTGAGGGTCGAATTCTGGCACTGTCCTGTGCAGCCCCATATGCTGAACTGGGGTGTGCTTCCCATGCAGGAGGCCTCCAGCCCAGTTTCTGCCCTGCATTGCCCCCGGCCACCTGTGTGGAACAAAACCATGTTGAAAACTGATGACATACAACTATGGAGACTGCTCTGGGCCCTCCTCCTTCTCTCTATCTCTCTCTGTCTCTCTCTGTCAAAAACAATAAAATAAATCTTAAAAAAAAGAACGTTGAACTGCTGAAAATCAATTGAAGGTCATAAAAGAGGCAACTCAACACACTTTTAAAATGAAAGAAAATAAAGTATGTTCATCTAGCTTTTAGAGTTGTCCTATAAGCTTTACATGTTTATTGTAAAAAAAATTTAGAAAGTAGAAAACAGATGAAGGAAAAATAAACTTTCTTATTTATATTTCTCAGAAGAAATTTCTCCCCACATGTTCATGTGTTTCTTTGTATTTTCACATTTAGATCTTGTGGACTATGACGATTTATGACATAAGAAATTTGTGTACATCCCAATCTGGATGTGAAATTTACTAAAAAGGTATACAGGGAGAGACTCTTAGGAAGGGACTCCATATAGGATTAAGGAACAAACAAGGGATGGTGGGGCATCAGAGACCAGGGTGACAGGAAGCTATAAGGCCCATGGGAAAAAAAGAAAGATATGTTTTTTTTGGAGCTCAGTAGGAACTGATCTGGCAAAGAATCTGTATGATGCAGCCTATAGTAGTCAACCTTTCAGACAGATTAGGGAAGGGAATGGAAGAGAATATATCTGGATGGTAAGGAGCAAATGTAAAATAATCAGTATGCCAATCATTAAACATTGTTTTTAGTAGAATTTTAGGGCCACATTACATTTAAATATAACATACTATGTATTATAACCACTACCATATATATATATATATATATATATATATATATATATATATATATTTTTTTTTTACAGAGAGAGACAGAGAGACAGAGAGAGACAGGAAGAAGGGGAAGGGCCCAGAACACTCTCCATAGTTGTACATCATCAGTTTTCAGCATAGTTTCACTCCACAGTGGGTGTGGGGCTGCGCAGGGTAGGAACCGAACTGGGCGCCTCCCAAATGGGCCCCATGGGTTCGCATGGGCTGGGGCTGGGATTTGATTCTTGGACCCTGGGGCTGCAAAGCAAGCACTCAACCCACTGAGCCATCCCAGATTCCCCGCAACCACTACCTTTTGATCAGTTACCTAGACTGTGTCCAATGTTTTTGTTATTACAAACACCACCAAAATACATATATTTCTCCCTTCCAATAAATCTTTAAGAGTAAATCTTGGGAGTTAAATTATTACATTAAAAAATACAAAGGTTATTAGGTCTCTTAACTAGCTGACAAGGATTTTAATTCTATACATATTATTCTTGCACCAACAATGCAAAAGTGTGCTTATTGTACTGACTATCGCAGAGCACTGCATATTCCTATGAAAATTATTTATGTTGATAAATTTTTTTTTCCATGAAAATCACCTGATTGTTTTTAAAAGAAAATTAAAAACTGCAACTCTTTAAAAAGTTTGTTACAGGGGAAAGCCGGGACGGCTCAGCA
>PVKE010010967.1:23639-41412 GCA_004027555.1 Craseonycteris thonglongyai
CGAGGATCGAATCCCGGCTCCGGCCCAGGCAGGACCCACGTGCTGAACTGGGGAGTTCCCACAGTTCGGTTCTCTAACTGTCTCTGTCTCTCTCTCTATCTGTCAAAAAGTAAAATAGAAATAACTATGCACTGAAGACAAAAAGATAATTTCTCTCTATAAATGTGAAAAGATAAAAAAAAAAAAAAAAAAAAAGTTTGTTACAGACGTTTTTTCGTGTGCTTTTTGAATTCTTAAAATGATGTCAGCACTGTGAGGTGACAATAGTATGTTGCTGCCCTTCGCTACTGCTGCTGAGCCAGCATCACTGATTTAACAATCCTGTCTCTAATGACAGGTTGGGTGGCTTTATTAATCATTTATACAGCAATGTATATTTTCTGAGCTCCCTGTCTTGTTTTATATTTAAGTCAGTTCATTTTTTTAAATAATGTGACTGAAACAGAACAGCTCTGTAGCACCAACCTGTCCTATGAAATATTTTGACAATGAGAGGCAACAAAAAATAGGCTGCATGTTTCCTTACATATTTGGAGGCTCACCACCTCATTCTTCACACTTCAACTAGTGCTGATAACTTTAATGGTAATAATAAAATGACAACAACAGCATAATGAAACTTCAACAGCATTTATTGAGCCTTACCATGTACCAGTCATTATGAAGAAGCTACCCCATCACATCAGCTACAGTGCCTCTCTTCTAAATCAGGAATAAATTTTTTAGAGTCTTAAGTGTTCTTCACGAAATCTTGTTGATTCTACTTTCTAAATACTTCTTCAATTTCTCCACTTTCTCTACTCTCACTACCTATGCAAGTGGTCTTCTCTTTCACTATTTTAATAGAGCTTTTTCAGTTCTTGTCTGGTTTGACGTCTTAGAAGCCTGCTGTTCAGCATATTAATTAAATTTTATCAAATATCAATGACTACTTTCATTTCCAGGCTCTCCATTTATTTCCTTTTCAAATACATCTGAGTACTTTTTTTCCTTAAAGCCTTTGTTCTTCATAGATTCTCTTGCTTCCTTGATCTCTCTGAATATTTTTAAATGATTTATTTTAAAACCTCTATCCAATCACTTTGATCTCTAGTTCTTCAGAATGAATGATCCCATTATGGCTTTTCCTGAGCTTGTCTCTATTGGGAGTTTTTTCTCTAAAAGTCCTGGACATTGCTTGGATTTTTCAAGAGTCTCTATGTTGCATTTTTAATGTTACCAGGACCCTACTGAGTCACCAGTTGGGACTATGTTTTATACTAGTCTCTTGTTCAATGTTTCTGCCCTTTGTGGATATTGTGAATTTTGGTCTCATCTTCATGCCTGATAAAGCTTGGGTTCTGTTTTGTTGAGAATGATTCCTCCTACTTATTGCACAGGCAGAGTATTTGTCTTCAAATCAGTTTGAAGTTTATGTAGCCTCTCCACAGACTTAGTTTTCAAGTCAGTTGGATAAATACCCAGGGAGAGTGATTACAGGATCATATAACAACATTTCATTCAGCTTTCTAAGAAACCTCCAGGGGATACCAGGATAGCTCAACACGTTGCACTCTTGTCCTGCAACTGCGAGGTCCAGGGATTGAATCCTTACCCTGGCCCATGCAAACCACATGCTGAACTGTGACGCAACTGGTAACCACCAGGATGGCGGCAAAGGTTCTCCCTTCCAATGAGGGAGGTCCCAGTTTAATTCTGCCCCGTGCATCCCCACACATACTTGTGTGGAATAAAACTGTCAAAAAAATTAATGATGTACAACTATGGAGTGTGCTCTGGACCCTCTTCCCTTCTCTGTGTCTTTCTCTCACCTTCTCTCAAACAGTGAAATAAATCATTAAAAAGAAAAAAAAGAAAGAAAGATATCTTCCAAACTGGCTGCAGCATTTTGCCTTCCCACCAGCAAGGAATAAGAGATTCTGTTGCTCCACAGCCTTGGCAGTAATTGGTGTATCAAGTTTTTTGGATTTCAGCCCTTCCAATATTATGTAGTGACATCTCATTGTTTCATTTGCATTCCCTTAATGACATTAGACATGGAGAATCTTTTTGTATTTATATCTGCCACCGATTTATCTTCCTGGTGAGGTCTGCATTAATATCTTTTCCCCTTTTAAAAAATTGATTGTTTATTTTCTTATTGTTGAGTTTTAAGCATCCTTTGTATATTTTGGATACAAGTCCTTTATCAGATATGTGTTTTGCAAATATTTGTGGCTTGTCTTTAATTCTCATAACAATATGTCTTGCACAGAACAGACATTTTTAATTTTTTAAATTATTTTTAATTGTGGAAAAATACTTATAACATATAATTTATTATTTTAATCATTTAAAAGTGTATGGTTTAGTAGTATTAAGTATATTCACATAGTTGTACAATCATCACTACCATCCATCCTCAAAACCTTTTTCACCTTGCAAAACTAAAACTCTATACACATTAAACCATACTTCTCATTTCCCCCTTTCCTAATCCCCTGACAACCACCATTCTACTTTCTATGAATTTGATTACTCCACATACCTCATGTAAGTGGAATTACAAAATGTTTGTTTTTGTGTGATTAGCTTATTTCATTTAAAATGTCTTTAAGATTCATCTATGTTGTAGTATATATCAAAATTTCTTTTTTAAGGTTGAATAATATTCCACTGTATGTATATATCACATTTTGTTTAATCATTTATTTATGATGGACACTTAGGTTGCTTTCATGTTTTAGCTACTGTGAATAATGTTGCTATGAACATGATTGTATGAATATTTTATTGAGTATCTGCTTTGAATTATTTTGGTTATATACCCAGTAGTAGAATTGCTGGATCATATGATAATTCTATTTTTAATTTTATGAAGAAACTCCATAATGTTTTCCATAGAGGCTGCACATTCTATATTCCCATCAACTGTGTATAAATGCTCCAATTTCTCCACATTCTCACTAACATTTGTTATTTTCTGATTTTGGCTTTTGTTTTGTATTTTGATAGCAGTTATCTTAATGGTTGTTAGATGGTATCTCATTGTGGGTTTTGATTTGCATTTTCCTAATAATTAATAATGTTACCTGTATACACCTTTTCAGGAACTTAGTAGTCATAAGATATGCATATTACCAATAACTACCTGAAAAGCTGTACAACATTACTAATTGGAAAAATGTCTTTTCAAGTACTTTGTGCATTTTAAAATAGCATTGTTTTATTTTTGGTTGTTGTAGCCTGTTTTGTTTTTTGATATATTCTGGGGGAAGCAGGATGGCTCAGTGGGTTAGGCGCTCACTTTGTAGCCCTGGGGACCGAGGATCGAATCCTGGCCCCGGCCCATGCGGACCCATATGCTGAACTGGGGAGTGCCCCTAGTTCAGTTCTCACTGGGGCAAGACGCTGGCCCAGTTCCTGCCCTGTGCAGCCCCACCCACCTGTGGAATGAAACTATGTGTAAAAACCAATGATGTGCAGCCATGGAGAGTGTTCTGGGCCCTTCCCCTTCTCTCTGTCTCTGACTTTGTATCTCTCTCTCTCTCTGTGTCAAAAACAATAAATAATTCTTTAAAAAAATATATATATATATATATATTTGAATTATATTAAAATACAATTTGTCAATTTTTTTCATTCATGGGTTATGCTGTTAATCTAGAAACTTATGACCACCAAACACAAGGTCACATAGATTTTCTCTTTTTTCCCTCAAGAAGTTTTATAGTTTTGTATTTTACATTTAGATCTGTGATATATTTTAAATTATTTTTTTTGTGGGAGGTGAAATGTGTATGTCTAGGTTCTCTGTTTTGCATATGAACATAAAAAGTTTTAGCACTATTTGTTGAAAAGACTCTCCTTTTCCCATTGAGTTGCCTTTGCACCTCTGTTGAATTTCAATTTACTATACTTGTAGATCTATTTCTTATCTTTCTATTTTTTTCTTTTAATCTAGTTGTTTATTCTTTTAGATAATACTATTAAGTCTTAACTATAGCTTTATAATAATCTTGAAATAGAGAAATGTGAGTTCTATTTTTTTTCCATTTCTCCTATATATGTTAGCTACTCTAGGTCTTTGCTTTTTCATATGAACTTTAAAATTAGTTTGTCTGTATCTATAAAATATTTTGCTGATATTTTAACTGATATAACATTTAATCTATAGATCAACTTGGTAAGAATTGATTCCTTGATAATATTGAATATTCCAACTCATTTATACAGATTATCCTTCCCTATGGAAGAAGGGAAAAATTCTTATCTTGCTCTAAGCTTCTTCTTTTTTTTTTCTAGGCCTAGGCTTAAGGTCTCAAGTCTAATACATATGCTTTGTTAAAACGTATAGCTCTAAGGTAAATTGTATATCATATCCTGCTCATTTTCTAAACTATGGCTTCCTTCAACTAGATCTCATTGATTTATCTCAGGGTACTTCAGCAGACTAGATTTATTTCACTTGATTTAAGGTACTTTAAAGAAATATCTTGTGGGCTTCTAAAATGCCAATCCTTTTCCCTTGGATTTCTGCCTTCTTCCATATACTCATCCTTAAATCTGAGTTAGACATGACAATCTCAGTGAGGTATCTTCTGACTCCTTAATGAGGTTGAGGTCCCTCAGTTGTGTACTTTATGGTCTGTTTATATTCTAGTGCTTATCAATCAGGCAGTGGAATCCTAATGACCTTAAAAAGAATATAAACTCTTTACTTGCACTTATGAAACACGTTAAAAGGCACATAAAATCACCAACATTTCTTTTAAAATTTTTTTGTATTCCTTCCATCCTCTGTCAACATGAATTCCAACTTTTAAAATATGATTATCTCCTCAAAACCACAAAAAAACTATTTCAGGTCCCAGGAACTACTAGTTCTATGGCCAACACCTTCTTCTCTTAGTTCTCCAACATGCAAATGAATTTATTTACCATTATTTAAGCACTCCTCATTTTCTTTTCTGCCCATTGTCTGAATCAGAGAGCTAAAACACAAGTATGCTGTGGTACTCAACATCTTTATGGAGTTGGAGAGGACAAGAACCTGCATGGGCACACCCACCCTACATAGCTTTTCAAGTGTTGTCTCGGTCTACTTTCTCCATTGCTGTATTTCCAGTACCTAGAAAAATATCCTTAACAAAGCAAGAACTCAATATTTGTTCAATAAATCAATGAATGAATAAATGACTTACTTTATATCTAACATTAAATGTTGGCATTTTCTCAAATATGCATTTTTTGGATAAAACTTTTTAAATGCCTTTTGGATTTTTATTTATTTAATCATACATTACATCTTTCTATAAGCAACTAACAAAAATTAGCTTATATTTTATAAGTTGGTTTTTCCCCTCCATCATCATCAAGCTTTGGATATTTTATTATATAATAAAAATAAATCTATACAATTATCTTAATGACTACATGTATAATAATTCTCACTTTACCAGTATCTCAATTTATTGAAAGGTAGGTTGTACGTAATTTTTCAACATTATAAATTGTGCTCTTTTGAATAATCTTTTATATGCATCTTTGTACTTGTTTGAGAATTTCCTGAGGATAAATTTCTAGATTTAAAATGCTATGTTAAAGATTATGCACTGTTTAAATTGTGATACATTTTCCAGACTGTCCTCCAGGAAATTTAAATAAGTTTGTCCTCTCACTGACAGTAATCTGAGTTCACTGTCTCTTATATTCTTGGTAACCTAGGTGTCTGCCAAGTTTTCATCTTTTGCCAAGTTGATAGGTTAAATAAAAAGCTATATTGTTATTTTTTTATTTACTTGCATTTATTTACATGTCAGGGAAGTTAGATACTTTTTTATTCATTTAGCAGGTATTTATAGTTGTTTTTCTTAAAGCACTTTAATTTCTATTTGGTGCTCATCACTGTCCTGCTAATTTTTAAAAAACTTTACACAATTATGCTTAATAACTTTTTCTTTTTTATATGTGCTTAATGTAGTGAATGTTTTCTCACATTTACTTCTCCTTTAAATATTTTAGTTCATGAAAATAACAAGTAAGGAAGCCCAAGGAGACACACGAAGAGGCCACATGTACACGTTATGACTGGCAGTTCCTGCCGAGGTCTCAGTGCCCAGCAAGCATCAACCATGAGTCATATGAGTGAGAAAGTCTTCAGGTGATTTCAGCCCTCAGCCACCCAGTCATCTTCAGCCAGTGAGTCTTCCCCACTAAGATCCTATGTATCATGTGATAGAAACAAGTTATTCCTAAAGTCCCATATCTGACTCAGAGTATGTGAGCATAAAAAAATATAATGTTATTTTACACCACTAAAATTAGAGTCGATTGTTACACAGCGAATGACTTGAATATTTCATATTTTCACCCACATCTAAATTTCCAGTCTCATCCTCTGCCACTACCCTTCTTCTAAAGAGCATGTTAGTCTGCTGTCTGTGTCCCTGAGCCATTTCTCTTTCAAAGAAAATGTTCTGTCCCAAATTATCTTCGAAGAACATACCATAACACCATTTTCTTGATCTTCAACAGCTGGAAGAATTAAGAAAAGGAGCACTTCTCTTAAACTGAGTTAATTAGGTTATTCACCAGGGTATTTGAAATTTGGGGGACGAGAGACTGAATTAATTGGCAGTAGAATAAAAGACGTGAAAATATAGTTGTTATAAATAACAGAGGTCCTGAAACTTCTCTAGTTGCTATACTTTTGTTGTGTTCTAGACATTTAATTTTTTCTTCCATTCAACAGCATGTTTAATTAAAATATTATAGTTCACTTATACTAACTTAAGACACTTTCATTTTCTTGCTACTTATCATCCTTGACTTTATGCAGATCTTATGCTTTAGTTATTCAGAATTTATTTTACTCATAATGTTCTTCTCTGGAATGCAAATTACACTGTATAATGCTCAAATATTAGTTTCTTTTGTAAATACTAAATTTCCAAGGCATAATTTATGATTTCATCTCTAGTGATTTCACTACATTCCACTTGTACATTTAGAATCAACTCGCCTACTGGATTTTAATAGTTTCTATACATGTTTCTTCCCTCATTAATCTGAATGCAGACAGCATGAGCATCACAGATAATCACACACAGTGACAAGTATAGGGATTTTATCTTTATCCTATGACCTACTAAGTTGCGTATGATTTTTATAATTCGACCAAAGGGAGTTAGCCCTAGGAGACAAGATACATTATAGTCTCTGCTCAGAATAGATGGGAAACTAAGGTTTACTAAGTTCTATCATGTTCCAGATACACTGAAAACCACACCAGTCCTGAAAAACAGGATGACTGAAATGCCATGCAACAATAGCAACAAAGGAAGCCCAAACGGTGACATACTCATGGGTGGCCCTTGCCACAATGAGATAACCATTGTGAAAATGTGAGTAATTTACTTTCAGTTGTTACATATAATTAGTTATAATCCTGATTTCTAAATATTTACAAAATGTACACCACTATTTAATTAATTCTAACAACTTCTCTATAAATACCAATAGGATAATTAAAAAAATAGAGTGAGTTATAAATTGAAAGACATTGTAGTAATACTGAGAATTATTGTTTTCCTGAAAAGCAAAACAATCAGGATATAAGTATAAAATGATTTCTGATGATAGACAACTATCTTCTATCCTTCACAGAAAGGGAGGAAAAAAACAGGTCTCATATAAATGAATGGACCAAGTTTAAAACATAAGTAAAGTGTAATAAAATACTCATAGGGAGCTAAGCACCTAGGAGGAGGGAGGCATGTGTTAACATTAAATAGTAAGAAAAATTATATTTCAGGGAGCATAAAAACAAACAAAATTTATAATTAGGGGGGAATTATGCACAACATGAAATAGAAACATAAAGAAAATGCAAGTTGGGCTGGTTTCCTGAAGCATCAAACTATGAACTAAGTAGGTGACAATCCCTTTCCATCCTTCAGTGAAAAATAACATAGCAAGACATATGATTTCTCAACTTCTTGTAGAATATTTGCTACTTAGAAATTGAATATGTAAGGGATTTTATTCTATTTAAAAATAGAATTTTAAATATGGAACCATAAAGCTAGATTTGAAATATTAATAGCCTGATTTACATTCTACTTTTGTGGAAAAATGTAAGCAGCAAAATTTTCATGAAGCTCCAGGGGTTTTAGATGAGCTTAGAAAGCTATTAGGGCATGGTACATTACTACACAATCTTTGAAGACTGTAAGAACCAAGCTTGGAAGGAGGAGGCTGTCTGATCTAAAAGGAAATATTAAAAAGAAATAGGAGGAAATTGAGCAAAGGGAACTTTATCTTAGCATCCCCAAAATTACTCAACAGTGACAGGAAAACAGAGCCCCAAGGAAGTGATAAAATCTTGATGATATGAATAATTTTAACTAGTCTGAGTCTCACTGAATAATCTCTTTAAGTCATGCAAAAAAATACTGCTCAGGTATGATGACAGAGGCACCATGTAGCCAGTATTATTTTTCTCTGATTTGTGGGGTCCATAATAGACTAGATTCACGTATATTGTGCACTTATTACCGTTGTATCTGGAAAACATGAATGCATAACATATAGGGAGAAGCAGAAGAGAATCAATTATTTAAAAATTATAAAAACAAAAAGACAACTTTATGACCCAACTTGTTTGTTTCAGATTAAATAACAATAACCAGCCAACCAACCAACCAAGCAAATAAACAAACAAAGTCCCAAAGCCAATGGCTTGAGAATAAGTGACTGAAGGTCACATAATTAGATAGTGGTGAGGCCAAGACTAGGACCTATGTTCTGACAGTTTTCTTTCGATTAACTGTATTCTCTTGGCCAACTAAGAGCTTCTGTTAACTGCTTAGAAACTGGTTGGCAGGCACAACTGAGGCTTTCTCTCTTCCTGATATTAATCTGTCTAATATAGCAAGCCTCCAAAAACAGGGCTTCATAGCATGGCTTAGAGCAAGAGTTGAAAACTCAAAAGCTACTGGGACCAGACTGGTAATATAAAGCAATGAAACTGAAAGATGTTTCTATATTAAATGAACAGAAATCATTCTCATTTTCCACAAAGAAATATACATGTTAGTTTTTTAAAATGTGGCACCATCATGTTTGTCTTTTTTTAAATAATTTTTATTATGTTTATTGAATGACATTTGTTAGTACATTAGGTTTCAAGTGTACAATTCTATAATACATCATCTATGTATTGCTTTGTGTGTTTGCCACCCAAAATCAATTTTCCTTCTATAGCCATAGATTTGAACCCCCCACCACCACTCTCCTACCCCCTTACCCTGTGATAATCACTAAACTGTTGTCTATGTTTGTGAGTCTTTGTTTGTTTATCTTACTTGTTTGTTGCTTTCAGTTTTACATTCCATGTATGAGTAAAATCGTGCTTCTCAACTTTTTCTGTCTGCCTTATAAAGGCCGTCCAGAAAAATATAGCCATTGTCAATGTAACAAGAAAAGTTACAAGGCTGGATACTCTGAATAGTCTTTATATTTTGCTTAGCATGATAATTTCAAGATCAATCCATATTGTCGCAAATGGCAGTCAGTATTTCATCTTATAATGGAGTAATATTCCACTGTATATGTGAACCACATCTTTATCCAATCATCTATCAAGGGCATGTCACTTGTTTCCATGTCTTGGCCACTGTGAATAATGCTGCAATGAACATATGGGTACATATATCTTTCTTTTTTAATGATCCATTTATTGTTTTTGACAGAGAGAGAGAGAGAGAGAGAGAGTCAAAGACAGACAGAAGGGGGAAGAACAGTCTCCATAGTTGCACATAATTGGTTTCTCCATATAGTTTTATTCCATAGGTAGGCGGGGCTGCACAGGGCAGGAACTGGGCCGGGGTCTCACCCTGGTGAGAACTGAACTGGGGGCACTCCCCAGTTCAGCATATGGGTCTGCATGAGCCAGGGCCGGGATTCAATCCTTGGTCCTCAGGGCTGCAAAGTGAGCGCCCAATCCACTGAGCCATCTTGGCTTCCCCTATTTTTTTTTTTAATAGATTTATTTTATTGTATTTTGAGAGATGGGAGAGAGTGTGCAGACGCACTTGCACACAAGAGAGAGAAAGGGCGGGGGGGGGGGAGATAGAGAAAGAGAGAGAGAAGAGAAAAGGGCCTAGAGTAGTATCCATAGTTTATGTCATTAGTTGTGACAAAATTTCACTCCACACAAGTGGATGTGGGGCCACATGGAGCGGGAACAAAACTGGAGACCTCCTGCATGGAAGATGAGAACCCTCACCATCACAGTTCAGCACATGAGTTTGCACCTGCCGGACTCAGGATTTGATTCCTAGACTTCACAGTTGCAAGGCAAGTGCTCAACCTGTTGAGCTATCCCAGCATTCCCCATATATCTTTATAACAATGTTTTCAGATTTTGGGGGTTGATACCCAGAAGAGGAATTGCTAAGTCATATCATAATTCTATTCATAATTTTTTGAGAAACTTCTATAGTGTTTTCCATGGTGGCTGTGCCAATTTATATTCCCACGAGCAGTATATAGGGGGTTTGTTTTTTTCTCCCTAACCTCTCTAACTCTTGTTATTAGTTGTTTTGATGATAAAAACCATTCCAACAGCTGGAAGATGATATCTCATTGTGGTTTTGATTTGCGTTTCCCTAATAGCCAGTGAAGTTGAGCATTTTTTCGTATATTTGTGGCTGTATGTCCTCTTGGAAGAAGTGTCTCCTCTGGTCCTCTACCCATTTTTTAAAAATCAGATTCTTTGTTTAGTTTTGAGTTCTGTGGGTTGTTTATATATTTTGGATATTGGTTTCTTATTGGAGGTGTTATTTGAAAATATCTTCTCCCATTATATTGGTTACCTCTGTTTTGTTAACAATATCTTTTGCTATGCAACAGCTTTTTAGTTTGATATAGGCCCATTCATTTATTTTTTCTTTTACTTTCCTTGCCTTTGCGATCAAATTCATAAAATCCTCTCTGAACCCAAGGTCCATAAGTTTAGGACTTATGCTTTCTTCTATACACTTTATTATTTCAGGTCTTATATTTAGGTCTTTGATTCATTTTGAGTTAATTTTGGTATGTGGTGACAGATAGCAGTCTAGTTTTGAATGTGGCTTTCCCATTTTCCCAGCACCATTTATTGAAGATTTTCACTCCCTCCATTGCATGTTTTTGGCTACTTTGTTGAAAATTATCACCTTATATATATATGGATTTATTTCTGGTTCTTGATTCTATTTAATTAATCTGTGTGTCTGTATTTCCCCCCCACCACCTCCCCCCAACTATACTGTTTTGATTTTTGTCACTTTGTAGTACAAATTGAATTCAGGGAGTGTGGTATCTCTGGCCTTGTTTTTTCTTTTTTTTCTTGTTGTTTTTTTTTTTCCTTTCAGAATGCTTTAGCTATTTGGGGTTTTTTATGATTCCATACCAGTCTGATAAATTTTTGTTCTATTTCTTTGAAAAATGCCATTGGGATTTTAATGAGATTGCATTAAATCTCTCTATATAGCTTTGGGTACTATGGCCATTTTAACTATGTTGATTCTTTCACTCCATAATCAAAGAATATTTTTCCATTTCTTTGTGGCTTCTTCAATTTCTTTTAGTAATGTTTTATAATTTTCAGTGTATGGGTCTTTTACGTCTTTTGTTAAGTTCATTCGTAGATATTTTATTATTTTAGTTGCAATTGCAAAAGAAAAATGTTTTTTATTTCTTTTTCTGAAATTTCACTGTTAGTATATAGAAATGCAATTAATTTTTGTACATTGGTTTTCTAGCCTGCAAATTAACTGTGTTTGTTTATTGTTTATAATAATTTTTTGGTGGAGTCTAAGATTTTCTACATAAAGAATAATGTCATCTGCAAAAAGTGACAATTCAACTTCTTCATTCTCAATTTGCATGCCCTTTATTTTCTTCTCTTGCCTAATTGTTCTGGCTAGGACTTCCAATACTATGTTGAATAATAGTGGAAGAGGGAGCATCCTTGTCCTGTTCTTGATTGTAGAGGTAAATGCTTCAGTTTTATTTTATTTTTTTATTTTTTTTTACCATTGAGTATGATATTAGCTTAGGGTTTTTCATATTATGGCTTTCATTATATTAAGGTACTTTCTTTTTATAAATATTTTATTAAGTGTTTTAGTCATAAGCGAATATTTTATTTTGTCAAATATTTTTATGCATCTATTGACATGATCGTATGATTTATATTTCTTATTTTGTTTATGTGGTGTATCATCACCTCGATTGATATGTGTATGTTGAACCATCCTTGTACCCTGGAATAAAAACCACTTGAAAGTGATATATAATATTTTAATATATTGTGTGTCATGGTTCTGCATTTTTTTGAGCAGTTATCATTAAGTTTATGTAAAAAAATGTTTCTCATATATAGTAGTCCTTTTTCTTCAGCATACATCTTTTCTCCATTCACCTTTGCAAAATCAGATCTTTATAACTCCTTCCCTTTTATATTTTTGTTTTCACAAATTACGGTATCCCTATTTATGCTGTGAGTTCTTTTCTGAGTTGCAGTAGCTAATTGTTTACTTTTTCATGTTTTATCTCCTTTACCCTTTATGTTATATATAAGTTTATGGTCCCCTATTCTGAGTAGGGGTTACCATTTTCTTCTATTTTTGTTAGTCATCTTACTTAGAATTTTGTATTCTTTTGTCTTTTTATTTCAGGAAGAATAACTTCCTTCAGTATTCTCTATAATGCAGACCTGGTGGTGAAAAATTTCCTTAGGTTCTGTATATCTGGAAGGGTCTTTATTGCTCTTTCATGTCTAAAGGGTAACTTTGCTGGATATATTATTCCTGGCTGGTAATTTTTTTCTTTCAATAGTTTGAATATTTGATTCTACTCTCTTCTATCTTGTAAAGTCTCTGATGAAAAAAACAAACAAACTAATGACTATCTAATGGGCTTTCCTTTGTAGATTACCATTTTATTTTCCCTGTTTGCCTTGAGAATTTTCTTTGTAATTAATTTTTTACAGTTTCAATATGATGCACCTTGTAGTAGGCCATTTAGATTGAGAAAATTAGGTGTCTTGTTTGTGTCTTTATTTGACGATCCAGTTCATTCCATAGACTTGATAAATTCTCTTTGACTAGTTGTTTGAATAGGCTATCTGTACCCTTCTTTCTCTCTTCTACTTCTGGCATACTCATTATTTTTATACCGCTCTTTCTGATGAAGTCAGATAGTTTTTAAAGTGTTTTTTCTTTAAACTCTCAAGTCTATCTCTTCTCCCATCTGAATCATTTCCAGATTTCTATCTTTGATATCATTATATTTCTTTCCTCTATCTGATAAGCTCTATTTTCTAAGCTTGTTATTTTATTTTTTATTTCTTTTATTGAATTCTTTATCTCCAGAATTTCTATTTAGGTTTTTTGTTGTTGTTGTTGTTTTTAATTTCAATCACTTTGGTAAAGTATTCATTTTGTTCATTAATTTTATTTCTAACTTCAGTAAACTGACAGTTTTCTTGCTTCTCGTTGAGTTTTCTCAGCACTGCAATCTTGAATTCTCTGTCAGTTGGGGCACATATTTCTATGTTTTTCTGTATATTTTGTGGAGATTTAAAATTTTTCTCTGAGCTGCCTTTTTACCTTATTTACCCATAGCAATTTCAATTATTTCTCTTGCGAGGCATTTACAGGGATGTATTCTACAGCTAGTTGACACAAAGTATCTTTCTTTTGTTTTTCAGTAGGTAGTGCTAGAGTTTTTTTGTTTTTTTTTCCTCTGTTCTGGCTTTTCATGGTGGAAGATTACCTGGGAGATGGTTGTCTCCTTTGTGACTAGATCACCTTGGTCTCAGGGCACCATTCCCATGAAAGAATGTGATGGGTGATAGAGTTCTGAGTCCCTGAAATCCAAGTACTGTACCTGCAGCCAGATGCAGAGCTGCATTGGGTGCCCCTGCTGTGATCAGCTACAAAAGATGAGGGCAGGTTGGACTATGAAAGACCGATGGTGTTTTTGTGCCTTTTTTTTCCCCTTCAAGTAACGGCAATTGCCAGACCACAGCTGCCTTGCTCCTATTTCATCACTCGTCACTGGGATTAACTGAAGTGTGCATCTACCACTCAGGAATTCTCTCTCCATTTCTCAGGGCTATAGATATATTGCTTTTTAATCTGACACTGGTGCAGTTTATTCTGGGGCCTGCTGTTAGCTCTGGGAGGGTGAGGAAAGGTAGTCAGGCTCTGTGGCTTTGTTTGCTGCTTGGCAAAGGTGGCTTCTAGACCACAGCTGTTGCACTTCTGAATTTGGTCTCTGCCTCAATTTCTGGGTTTAGTGGTATATGCTGATCACTCAGGAAGGAATGTTCAGGGCCACAGAGAGTGCACCTGCAGCCTGAATCCTCCCCTCTCCTAGGGCTGCAGTGAGCTCCGGGCTATTTTCATGCTCACATCTCTGTTCTACCTCCCACCTCCCTGGTTCCCCCAGATTCACCCACATTCAGATGTTTCAGTATGCAGATCTCTCAGACATGTTTGTATATTGTGCAGGGAATCCTTTGTTGAATTATAGCTGTTCAACTTGTAACTTCAAGGGGAGAGAACAAGGGTAACCCTTCATGCTGCCATGTTTCTGACATCCATTATGATTGTCTTTTGCTTTTCTACTTTTTATTAGAGTCATTCAATCATTAAACAATCATTTAAGGCAGAAACAAACTTGATATGTTTGAGAAACATCAGAAGGCCAACGTGACTGGAGTAGGGTGAACAAGGCAAAATGTAAAGGAATATGATGTCTAAGAGAAGGGTGGATACAAGATCATATAACTGACCTAGTAGATAGTAGGGATTTTTACTTTATCTGATTTATTTTATTTTGTACATGGTATTCTGTACATAGATATGGTGACCAGTAATCTCAGTTTGCCTGAGAAGGAAAAAGTTCCTAGGACGTGAGACTTTTATGTCAAATCTAGGAAAGTTTGAGGCAAATTAAAATGAGTTGGTCAAACTAGTGAGAGGAAATCATTTGATGTTTTTGAGCAAGGGGGATGACATGATATGATTTAACTTTCATACAGGTCACTATAGTGAAGAAGTGACTAGAAAGATGAGAGAAGAAGCAGTAAGACTTGTTAGGTAACATCTTGTTATATTATTGTTATAATCTAAGTGAAAGATGATGGTAGTCTTTACTAAAACTTTAGTGATGATCTATAGTGAGATATGGTCAGAATGAGACAAATATCTTTAAAGAAGTGTCAGCAGACTTGGTTATATATCAAATTATATATCAAATGTGAGGAAAAGGGAATAGTCAAGAATGAGCAACTGGCGAATCATGGTTTCTTTTACTGAGACGGGGAAAGCTGAGACAAGGTCAGATCTGAAGAGGAAATTCAAGAGTTTGGATTCAGAAATGTATGCTACAGAACCTAATCTGTACTCAAGGAAGATATTGAATTGGTCTAGTTCATGCCAAGGCAGAGTTCAGTGTAATGTTATAAGAGGCATCAGTATATAGAGGAGTATGTAAAGCCTATGGCATGAGTATGATTAGAGAAGAGACATGAGGAATGAGATATAAAACATTTAATATGGATGAGAAGTGAAGTGATAAGATGAGAAGAACACTTCAAGGGAGCCTGAAATGAATCAGTGATTTAGGAGGAGAAACATAAAAGTCACAGAAACCAACAGAAAAAAAGTATCACAAAGATTATTGAACAACTTGTGAAATGCTGATGAGAGGTCTCTTTCAGGTAAGACAGATAATTGAGTTTTGGATTTACCAAGATGGAAGTTATTGGTGACTTTGATAAGACTGGTTTCAGTGGACTAGAGGGAACAGACACCTGATTGAAGTGGCTTTGAAAGGGGAGGAGAGACAACTCATGCAGCAGCTACTTGAATTTTTTTCTGTGAAAGAGAAATGAGGCAGTAGTTTAATGTGGGATGTGAAAACAATGGAATATCTTAAAGAAGGAAGATATTACTGTTTCTGCATGCTGATAATAAGCCAGTTGAGAGGAAAATACTGATAGTGCAGAATATTTGAGCATGCAAAAAGAGAATGGGATTCAGAACTGGGAGGTTGACCATATATAGAAGCCTGGCTTTTTATCCATTTTAACATTAAAGAAGGCAAAGGAATGGGAACAGATGCAAGTAGGTTGGGTATAAAAAATACATCTGTACTAGAAAAAATGAAAAAGCAAAGCCACGAATATAATCAGCAGGAGCTACTTGATCTTATGGTGTGGAGTCCATGAGGGTGGCAGCACTGGGACAAACAAGCAAGAGCCTGGAAGGGGAAAGCTGCTACTTGGTGTTTTCATTTGTTGCCTGATCTTCTATTTCAAGAGAAACCTGAAATGTGAGTTTTAATAGATCTCCCAAATTTTAAGTGTTGACTTAAATTATATCAAACAAACAAAAATAAAAGCACTGTGTAAGATAAGCAATTACTTCTGACATTTAAATCTATGCTAGGGGGCATGCTTGGGAGCTTCTATTCTGGAGGCTGAACACTTGGTCTCACACCTATAAGTGCAATTGGCATTTGTTTACTACTTCAGAGAAACTAGACATCAGGCAAAGAAACATACATGCCAACTCACACTCTCACTTCCAAGCTGAGTAGAGTAATTTGATTTCCTAGGGAGTTCCTAGTTTCCTGGTGACTCGCCTGAGCAGTCCAGGAGGGATTTGTATGAAAGCTGTGGGTAAACCACCTATCCTGATCACACCCTGCAGGAGGATTTTCTTTTCTTCCACAATGGGCAAATGGGTAAACAAACAAAGCAACCAGAAAAGAATTAAATGATGCAGGAAACAGGGAGAGGAATCCTGAGATCTCACAGGAAAATAATGTTGTCCAAAGGAACTACAACCTATAATCCAAATAGTATTTAAAAATCTTCTTATATTCTCAATAAGCATTAATAATTATAGAATGATAATAATGGTAATAGTAGTAATAGCTGCTAGAATTTATTGAATAGTTGGTATAGGCCAGACATTGTTCTCAATACTTAATAGGTATTAATTTATTTAAAATATCAATCCTATAAATTATTACTACTCTCATTTATAGATGTAAACTGAGACACAGAGAGGGTAAATTAATAACTACAGGATGCAAGGCACTTAATATAAATGACTTACTGAACATATTACATTGCTTTAGTTTTCTTTAAAATATGAGGGCTGTCTGAGAAGTATCCAGCCATTTAATATAAAAAATAGAGGAATTTATGACTGGATTTTTTTCCAGACAGCCCTTGTATTTCAATATAGAAAATGCTGGGCTTGCAAGTTTTGATTCATATGCACCCCCAGAGTGGCTAACATGATTTGGTGAGTTAGAGAATAATCAGAGTTTGAAAGACTTTAAAGTCTTTATTCAAAACTCACAAGGCAGCAGCTAGAAGCAAGTCAACTCTCTTTATTTCTGGTTAGAACTAGATAGTTTGCTATCGGTATAAAGGCAAGCAATAAATCATTTTCACTGATAAAATTACTGATGTTTAACATTTGTGGATTGGCTAGCACCAGTGCCTTTGCATAAACAAGGTTTTTAAAAAAAGAAGCTCATTTTCTTTGGACAGATGAACCTGTGGTGAACCACAAAAGAGAGGTTCTATAGTTTGACTATGATTAAAACATGGCTGGATTCTGCCACTAGAAAATTGATACCTCCCTCAAGTGGATCTTCTTGCAAGGTGACATAGAGTACTTTGACATACAAGGATCTGAGACTTCTTCAAGTTCAT
>PVKE010010968.1:0-41320 GCA_004027555.1 Craseonycteris thonglongyai
ATATTTTTAATAATGCTAGATAAAGGAGTGATAAGGAGCATTCTTCTTATTTTAATAAGAATAAACATTGTGTTTTACTATCAACTGTAATTTTGAATGTAAAATTAATATTAAAATCATTTTTAATATTTAGATTGTTTATCAACTAAATACTTTATGCTTATCTGAACATCAAGGCCAAGAGCAAAGAAATAATTTCTGGCTCCCTCTATGTGAAAAGAAAATTTAGCATTACTTTTTTTTCTCCCTTTTCCTCTGTACATCTTCATTTTTGTTAGTTTATTATAGAATTATATACCTAGTTTATTATTATAACTATACCTCTTCTTAAATGATGATTTTAGTGTTTGTTTACATATTTATAAATACATTTTCATTAATATTGGGTATTTAAATAAAACTTGAAAATGAAGACAATAGATTTCTGTGTTCCCCTTACTGTTGTGGTTTGGTACATGATTACTCAAGGGAGAGATTTTTCAAAACACTGAGAAAATAACTCAGCTAACTGTTAACCTATTCTACTAGGAAGATATAATTTTTAGGGGCCACCCTCCAAAAAAAACAACAGTATTAGCTCCTATTTTGCAGTTGTGATTCTATTACTATAGATCCTAGTAAAACAAATAATTGATAGAAGTCATGTTTTTTCTTTTTTCTTTTTTCTTTCTGTACTAACAATATAGAATCTATTTTTCAAGGTCACCCTGGAAAGGTACAGTGCAATAAGAGATACAGTGGTATAGAAGGTTAATTAATTCCTAGAGTTTCAGAGAAGTTCTTCTTAATTAGAATATACAGTATAATATTAGTGAATTAATTTTTTTTCTTTTTCTCTATGAACTTTTTAGTAGTTTTGATGAGTGAATTAAAGGGAATGGCTTTAGAAAGACTTCAGTGATTTCTGTCTCTTCTAATCAGTTTGAAATCAGAGCTTATATTTGGATTATGTTCTGTAGATGTTTGAAAGCTATCTGTTTGCTATCTTTGTGTTAACCTGGGGTAGGGATTTTCATTTTTATTTGGATTTCATTTTTTGCAAGAGTGCATTTTCATTATCAGTATACAAATATTCATTTGAAAATGGATTCTGTTAATTCAATACAATGCTTTTTTAAATATGAAAAGACCTTAGATATTTATTTCCTGAACTTATGAATTTTCTCTAAGATTATTTGGGTAACCTTACCATTGGATTTGAATATAAAACACATATACTGAATAATGAGATAGGAGGAAAAACTTTTGACATAAGACTTAGAGACTCTTAAGGCAGATTTTCAATTATTATTTCAGTGTATTGTAAACAATTTCATGTAGACATAACAGAATAATATATAGACAATGTCTATTGTTGACATAAATACTTTTAGACTGTATGATTTCAATACATTGTAATAGTAACCTATTAAATTGTAACCTAATCCTTAAAGAGTTGGTTCAGTTTTCAAAAATTGTCTTTATACTACAAATTCAAGCACAAAGAAGTCTTACTTTTTCAAAGGATAAACTTAGGAGCAAAGTAATTAGACAGGAAAAGGGAATGCAACATTGGAAGTGATAAAAATCTATCCTTGGCTTAATCTACCCTCTTTCTGAAAACCTCCACAACTATTTAACATGCTAATTTCTACAATGCTCAGCATAGCATAGGTATTCTGGTAGTATTAAGTGCCTGAAATTTTCATTATTAATAAGAAAAATTAGGTGAAAATATTTAGTATAATGTATATGTATTTGAAAAACATTTTAAAGATGGGTATATATCAAAGGAATTTGAGTAGCTGAAGTGTTGGGATTTTAAAATAAATTTCTTATTATGTGATGCAGCCTCACCTAACATATTAATAGTTACAAACAGAACATTGCTGATAATACCAATATCTATTATTATTTTCCAATTTCTTACAGTTGAAGAAATAGTGTAAAGTTTATCTATTTTCTTCAGTCATTTCTTCAACAAGTTTTATTTAGCATGTCTTGTTCCAGGCACTTCCTGAGTTCTGGAGGTATAGAAGTTGTTCATGTCACACTCCCAAATGTGTTTGAGCTAACAAAGAGAATAAACATATGTAAGCAAACCATTTCATGATAATTGGCATGTCACTGAAGGCTACATTGTAGTCATAAATAAAAAGTTGGAAGTTATTGGTATTCTTTGTCTTGGATAATATTTTCAACATGAGTGTATACTGGAGGAGATCACCAAGAGCCCATGACTGACAATTTGCCCTGAAACTAAACCTGGGCTCCTCAACCCCTCCCCTGTCCCTACCATGGCAACGTGTGTTCTGCTCACTGTTCCCACAGTGGGAGCCATGTGTAAGGATGCAGCCTTGAGAAAGCAATGTGTTGATGAGACCATCAGGACAGTATATGTGATTGAACCCAATTAAGGCTTCTGTATTTACTTTTAGGATTCTGGTAGGCAAGTGCACAATTCTACTCATCTTGCAGTTGCCCAAGACAAGCCACATGTATTTTATACGTTTCCTTGCTAATTAAGCCTGCCAGCTACTAATCTAGAGTGGCCCGCCTCTTTCTTTGATCTCTTTTTCCCTCCATGTATGGGGCCAGTTGCTGATTTTACCTTGTAAGCTCCAGAGGTTTCAAATCAACAGTGTGTAGGATGAGAAGAGAAATGGTTGAATGATATCATCTTGAAGAATTCCTAGATCTAAGAAATAGTTAATAGAAGTTATAGCAATGAGTCCAAAAAGGATTTATTGGAAAAATATAGGAAACTAAAAGAAATGCTTTTTTTATGAGTTAACCACACTTCTTAGTTTGCCTGAAATGGTCCAAGTTTTCTTGTTTTGTAGTTGTCACGTCTGGCTAGCACCTCCTTTCACTCACGGAAGTGTCCAATCTACGTATGTACTCCTAAAGAGCCCTAAGTCCTCTGTTACATCCCTTATCACACACTTTCTCCCCAAATGGACTGTTAGAATTTAAGGGAAAGGCAGTTTTTAATTCATTTGAATTCAAAGAATGGGGATGTGATTATTATAGCATTACCTGTAACAAGAAAACCCCAAATTCTAGTGGCTTATCACAATAGAAAATTACTTGTGGTTAATGTAGCTCAACTTAAGCATTTTTGATTGGCAATCGGCTGTCCTCTAGAGTTAGTTAGGAATCATAACTTCTTCCATCTTTTTTTCTCTACCATTTTCAATATATGACAAAGCACTAGAGAGAAGGAGAAAAATGAGGGCTTGTTCTTACATTTTTTTGTGGTCCAGATGTGAAAATAGCACACATTTCTTCTGTTTATAATCCATAGCATATCATGTAACACCATTGATACACCTACATCTACCCAAATTTTAGTCTGGAAATGAGGTCTAGCTATGTACCTAGAAAAAAGTATTCTCTCCTCAAATGCTGATATGTATACATTGTAAGACAATTTCCCTGGAGAAAAATATATTTCTATATACATATCTGATACAAATATCAAAAACTGTGAGATTGGGGATGCCAAGTGGCTCAACAGTTGAGCACTTGCCTCCTAATTGCCAGTCCAATGCTTGATTCCCAGCCCTGGACTGTGCAACTCATATGCTGAATGGCAGCACAGCTGGTAAACACCAGGATGGCTTAGTGGGGAGGGTTTTTGCCTCCCATGTGGGACACCCATGTTTTGGTACCTGCCCTGCATGACCCCACATTCACCTGTGTGGAATGAAACCATGTCAAAACTAATGATGTACAACTATGGAGATTGTACTGGGCCCTCCCCCTTCTCTTTCTCTCTCACCTTCTCCCAAACAATAAAATCTTTAAAAAATGAATGTAGAAACTTGTAATAAAAATATGAAAATCATCACCAACAGGTTTGCATTAAATTCATTCAAATATTTTTTTCTCTTTTGATAGTAATTTCTTTATGCTGAATTAAAGGTACTACTGAGTCCCATCAATAGCAAGGTGAATGTTCTTTCATTTTTTTATTAAGAATTTTATTTTACTTTTTTATTTAATCAATACATTTTAATACAGACTATAGAGTGGGTACCAGGATAGCTCAACAAGTTGAGCGCTAACTTGCATGCTCAAGGTCTGGGGATAAAATTCTAGCCCTGGCCGGCACAAACCCATATACTGAATTGCTGTGCGATTGATAACACCAAGGATGGTGGCCAAGGTTCTCAGCTCTCATGTGGGAGGCCCCCATTTCAGTTCCCTTCTTACGTGGCCCCACAACCGCCTGTGTGGAATGAAACTATGTCACAACTGATAATGTATAGCTATGGAAACTACTCTGGGCCCTCCTCCCTTCTACCTCTCTCTCTCTTTCACTCACTCACCTTCTTCCAAACACTAAAATACATCTTAAAAAGAATATAGAAACTAGTAATAGAAATATAAAAACCACCACCAGCACCATTACCCAGAGAAAGTCATATTAGAGAATTGGGATATATCTTTCCAGAATTTTCCTATGAATATATGTTAGTTTTTGTTTTGTTTTAGTGCTGATTTAAGAAAATGAGATCACTTTGTAATCTGTTTTTTCCACACAGCATTATATCATGAACATAATCATATATTCTTCTGCATTATTTTAACAGACCCATAGTATTTCATAATATGCTGTATTAAAATTTATTAGGCTAATCCCTTAGTACAATACTTATATTATATTCAGTTATTTGTTACTATAAATAAGTTGCAGTGAACATCTTTGTGGTTGGATCTTTGCCAAACAGTCTTATTTGACTGTGTCTAAAATGTCCAAGTCTTTAGCTCCCAAATTTTAGTATGCATCCTAGGGAGTCATTCTGGGAATGTATGCAGACTCCCAGGCCCTCATAATAGACATTCTTATTAGACAGATCTCGAATAGGATGTAGGAGTCTGAATTTCAGAAAGCACCTTCTTTGATCCTCATGCAAGAGTCCTGAGCATTACATTTTGAGAAATAATGGCTTAGAGATATTATAAATATTATGTTTTATCTCAAACTTTTACAGAAATGCCACTTTTTCCAGCAATTACCTAAGATACATATGCCGAGGTGATCAGTTTTACATATCTTTCTAAGATAAGGACATTTAACCTCCTGCATTCTACTGATGAAGTTATTCTATTTATTTACTAAATATATGTGTAACTGATGCATATTTATCTGGATTTTTTAAAAAGCCACCTGCTATACTGTTTTTGAATGGACATGTTAAAAAACAGAAATCTACTGCTTCATCATTTTTATTATCAAGATAAAGATGTTACATTTTCTTTTTAACAGCGGTTCTTTTCTCAAAAGAAGTTATCTCTCAAGGTGGTGATATCTAAAAGAGAATGTCACAAACATTACGTGTTTCATTAGATAGCCTGGGTTCTGTAAAGGATTTCTGCAGTTTCAATGCTATTGCCAGAGTAGGCAACTATGTCCTTATAGAAAGAGGTTAGTTTCAGTCAGCTACATTCAGGGGTTAGCTCTCCTAGACTCGTCCTTTGTTCTTTTTCATGTTTATCCTGAAGAAGTGTATCTACAAACTTCCGTCATTAGCTTCTCTTGGGAAATACGTGAGGCAAATTATGACCTGTTAGCTATCCAAGAATCTGGGATTTGTTTGCAGTTCTTTCCTTAGATGAGCACACAGAACCTCACAGTCACACACAGGTTCATTTTCTCAACCTAACAGCAAAGAATGTCACATGTGCATGTTTATATTTTCTATATTTGCCAGCTTACTAAACATTAATTTTGCCATTGGCTGTTATAGAATCAGAGTAGTTTAAAACTGAAAGTGGTCTTAAGGTTTATTTTGTACATCGTCTTGATTTTATGTCTAAAGACATTAAAACCCAGAAATGTTAAATGACTTGTTAACACTACATACGTAGTTAGTGGTAGAGTTGGGCTTAGAATCTCTATCCCCTGATTCAATTAATGAGGATTTTAATAATTTCCATTGTTTATGTAGGGTTGTTTGATCCCAGTTATGCTATTTTTTAAAATGAAAATGTGAGGCTTATTAAGTTATGGTCAATTAGTGTGTGTTCTATTATTTTCTAATACACATCTTGCCAGGGATCATACTTGTTAAAGGTAGTACAACATAACGTTATTAGTTCCAGCTTTAACTAAATGAGTTTTGGGTTTGGATTTCAATTTGTTGGGTGATCAACCATCCTTGTTTGCTTGGAACTGGGGTGTTTCCCTGGACATGGGGCTTTCATAAGATCAGAAAGAACCAGGCAAATTGGAAAGGTTGGTCATTCTGCTAACCATGTGGCTGTATGACCAAGACATGTTATTTTATAAGTCTCAGTTTTTTTAATGTGTGAAACCAGAAAAGAAATAGAACCTGACTCAGAGGACTTCAGTAAAATTTAAATGAGATGGTATATGTGAAACAGCATTATTTAATAAAAATTCAATAAATTTATTCATTGTTATTTAAAAATTTTCCAATTTAATTGAGATTTAATTGATCTCCAACAGTATATGTTTAAGGTATATCAGCATGGGATGCTGGGATAGCTCAGCAGTTGAGTATTTGCCTCAGAATCATGAGGTCTGGGGTTTGATTCCTGGCCCCAGCCCATGCAACTGCATATGCTAAATTTGCGGCATAAGTGGTAACTGTTGGGATAGCTCAGTGGTGAAGGTTCTTGCTTCCAATGCTGGAGGCCCCCAGTCCGTTTTTGCCCCACATGGCCCCACATCCACCTCTGTGGAATGAAACCATGTCGCAACTAATGATGTACAACTATGGAGACTGCTCTGGGCTCTCCTCTCTTTTCTCTTTCTCACAAACAATAAAATAAACCTTAAAAAAAAAAATTTCTATTCTAGACTCAGATTGCCTTTGCAAATGGGTAATGTGAAGCAATTTTGAAAAACTTAGCAGTGATTTAAATTTCTACTGGGTATTCAGATTTTCTTTTAATGTTCTTTTTTCCAAATTCCCCTCTCCATGTCTTGCAAGTATTGTAAACCTTTGCAAAGAATATTCAGTAATGTGTGACATATGAAAAACTCTGTTAAGTACAAGTATGAATTGAAAAAACAGGACTAATTTTCTTCCTCTCTTTTCATAGGCATCCATGTATTATGTGTGGTACATCATATGTCATATAAGTTTATATGTATGTGTATACACACACACACACACACACACACACACACACACACACATATATATTCTGCAATTCATTTCCTAGAAGGTAGAAAAATATTATGATTTACCCTTTATATTATAGAATTCATGCACAAAAATCATAAATTCTAAGATTATTGAAGATGACAATTAACTGTAATAACTGAGTTATTCTAAATACACTGGTGACCAAATTTACTCTTTTTAAAAATAAATCTAGATTTTAGTTATTAGTTCTAATTTTTCATCAAATATGGTTTTATTAATGTCATCACTCTTTATAAGTGTTTTTCATGTATAAGTTTCCCATAATTTCTTTCTCCAAAAACCATCAAGTAATGACAAACAGCGAGACGTGTGTGGATTATATGTACTTTCTTGAACTTTTGTTTTAGGCCTCTGAGGAAACACTGCATTCCAGTAATGAAGAGGAAGACCCTTTCCGAGGCATGGAACCCTACCTTGTACGGAGACTTTCATGCCGCAATATTCAGCTTCCCCCTCTAGCCTTCAGACAGTTGGAACAAGCTGACTTGAAAAGTGAATCAGAGAACATTCCAAGACCGACCAGCCTCCCTTTGAAGATTCTGCCACTGATCGCTATCACTTCTGCAGACTCCAGTGGGTGAGTGCCCTTGGGCAATATTTCTCCATTTTATATTTTGGATGGTGATTGCTTTCTGTGGTGTTTTGAGATTTTGTGGCTCATTGCTTGATTTGAGTGGGAAGAAAGTGGTGTTTCTAGAACTACAAAAAGAAGGGTGATTTTTCTCAGGTAACAGCACTATCTCCGCAGGGGACATTTTAGTCAAAATGTTTTACAAGGGGGAGTTGAAAAGGTATTGGTGAATGATAATAAGCATCTGAGAAAGGGGACTTGGACTTGTAAAATGAAAATTGGTCATATGTAATTTAATAGAAAAATTCTTAACAAATACAAACTAATGGACAAATTACTATGTAGACATAATATCTAGAAATGGTAGGCAATGTTCATTGATGCAAACCAAGTTTGGAATCAAGACTAGATTGCACTATAATTAGAATCAAAGAAAATATGCAATTATATTCATGAACCTAGTAATTTGGCCTTTGACATTTTGAGGTATTGCTTACTAGGATACGGTTTCAGTTTCCAGCATGTGGTGGTTTCATTTAGCATAAGTACATATTGAAGAATCACACACAGACATGTCTTCATAATTAACCTTTGTGTTTCCTACTTTACAGAGGATTTGTGTTTTTATTCTATCTCTCCTGCTTACCAATGGAGTCTTTACTCTTTAATAATAATGTCACTAGGTTTAAAAAAATGTGAAAGAAAGTGAGGATAGTGGGCATGTCCATTATCCTTTTGGCCAGCTTCATTTTCAAGAAGCTTGGATAGAAAAGAAAAAGGAGGAAGCCAGTGACCTATACTAGGACAAAGTCTTGAGCATTTGCTATGAGTATAAGAGCAAAATAATTTATCATGCTGTGAATTTGTTCTCTGCCAAATTCAAGGTGTGTCTAGACAAGGTACCTTTTGGATTTTCCCATAAATTGTTAGAAAAGTTGTGATCAGAAGAAACTTGGCCAGTAACTATTTTCTGAAATACTGAATTTAGCTGTTTGAATTGTTACATGCCAGTTCAAAGACCTTATACTTTTAAAAGGCATGAGAAAATTATAAGTAGGTGAATAAAAATACAACAAATTCTTACTTTGAAGCAATGGAAAGAAGAGATGTGTGTGTGTGTGTGTGTATTTTGGATGAATCATGTGTATAAAGAAGAATGTGTACCTATCGATCAGACAGACTAAAGCAGGTGGGAATTTTCTGTGGCAGCTTGACCTGAACATTCTTCGAAAAATACTGTCTCAAAAAAATGTTTTTTTTCTCTCTTTGGAATCAATACCTCTATTGTTCATCTGTGGACAGGGCAGGATTACAGATACCAGGTATGTCAGGGTCACCAAGACTACCCCAGTGATTTTCTAGGAGAGCTCCCAGGACAGTAAATAGTCATATTTATGGCTGGGATTTATCACAGCAAAAGAATACAAAGCAAAATCAGGACAAAGAAAGGAGCATGGGGCAAAATCTTGAGGAAAAGTTTCCCTCTCCCAGTGGAGCCAGAAAGAATGCACTTAGTTTCTCCAGTAATGCGTTGTGATGATGTATATGAAATACATTCAGTGTGGAAGCCTTCTACGAGGGAAGCCTATTACAGACTCGGTGCTTATATGAGGTACCTATAATAGTCAAACTTGTAGAAACGGAGAGTAGAATGGTGGTCCCCAGGGGCTGGGAATAAAGGATGTGGGGAAATTGCTATTTAATGGGTATATAGTTTCAATAATGTAAGATGAATAAGCTCTAGGGATGTGTAGTGCAACATTGTGCCAATAGTTAACAATACTGTGTTGTGCACTTAAAATTTTGTCTAGAGAGTAGATCTCATATTAAATGTTCTTACCACAATGAAAAACAATAAAAAAAAAAAATGATTCAGTGTCCAGAATTGTGTTGATGGCTGCTTGCTGAGGTACTCTCTGCCTAGCATGTACCTAAATGCCAGATTCTCAGAAGGAAAGTTTTTCAGCATAAACCACATTTCTTACACTAACGGTTTTGGCACAATGAGCTACTGACCTTGTAAAGAATGGTGGGAGCCCTCCTGCAATCCAAGTTCCCATATGCCAGCTAAGGGCCAACCTTTCAAATAGGCTTTTCTGAAAATAACAGTCTCACACCTGGTGTTAACTCTTATGCACAGAAGGTTTACCATAGAATTATTATCATGCTTTCTCTACATTTGAAGAAGAAAAAATTACAATTATAATTACAATATATCGTAACTTAAGCCTGTGATGTATTCAGTTAACTTTGGAATCTTAAAAAAAAATTTGATGGTTAAACATGATTTCTCTTTCTAAGCTGTTTTATATCAGGTACCCTAAAAAGAAAATTATGTAATATTTTTAATACATCTCTCTGTGGTTGGGCAATGTATATAATTAAAAATCACACATAAGGGGAAGCCGGGATGGCTCAGTGGGTTAAGCGCTCACTTGCAGCGCTGGGGACCGAGGATTGAATCCCGGCCCCGGCCCGTGCAGACCCATATGCTGAACTGGGAGCTCCCTCAGTTCAGTTCTCTCTCTGTCTCTCTGTCTCTGTCTCTCTCTCTCTCTCTCTCTCTGTCAAAAACAATAAAATAAATAAATAAATAAATCTAAAAAAATAAATAAAAATAAAAATCACACATAAAAGATGTGCTTATTAAATTTAAATGTATTGCTAAAGACAAATAGTCTTCAATGCCAAAGAACTTAGAGGTTCAGAATTGTCTGTGTGATGGGACTTCTGTTAGTTCAAAGTTTGTTTCCTTCTTAATCAAGAATCTAAGAATCAAGTGTAAGTAAAACTGTGTATACCATTTATAAATTTATTTAGTACTTTGAAAAGAAAAATTGTGTTTAAGAGTGATGACACAAGAGTGACTTGTCTGAACTAGAAGGCAGGCAGGAGAAACCATGGATGAGAGTAGCCAGCCAAGAAGAAACAAAGACTAAGGATGTATCAAAGGGATTGTCATTATCTTAGAAAGGAAATATAATCTGTGAATTGAGTATTTAAGAAATAGAAAATTAAGGAGTATAATTTGCTGGCATGTCTAAGCTTTGGAAAGGACGTATAATAAAAGGTAAGTTAGAGGATCAAATCTATAGCCATTTAAGATTGTAACCAAGAACTGCCGATTCCTTCACAGCTATCAGAAAGTGGGAAATTCAGACTATTTTAGCCAGAGTTGTCTACAGCCCAGTTCCCCATTTTAAAGGTTAGTATGCCTGTAGGTCCCATTGTCAACCTACACAGAGACATTGATATATTTTTGATGGGAGAGATTTTTCATGCACTTTGGATTTATTGTTCATACTTTACTAACATCATAACTTTTTGCTCTTTCTTCTGATATATCAGTACACTAGATCCTTGCTCTGTCAAATATCACACTGTGGGTTTAGAGATTTACACGTCCCTTTTAGAAAGTCACAGTGTGGCCCCCAAAGTAATTACTTTTTGAAGGGAACTTTAGCCTGCAAAAATGAATGTTATGAGTGGCAGCTATTAGCTTCTTCATGAAGTGCCTCAGGCAAGAGACTGAACTCAAGAGGGCTTGTTTAAAATTAACACTTCTGTAATTTAACTCTGTTTTGTTTTGTTTTTTACCAGGAAATATGATGTCTTCAAATGTATTCTATTTAGCAGTTCTCTTTGAGTATGCCTAAGGCATTAGATTGTGTGTGTGTTGTGATTTAACAACTTTTAGAACCTTTCAATGATCACAAAAGAGAATTGTAAGACCTGGGATGCTGAGGACCATCATCAATTCATCCACCAGTTAGTTTTCTATGTAGGGTAAGATTACCGAGGTTTCAGGGCTGTTTATTGACTCACTGAGGTAAGGAAGAGGGACATTTATTAATGGCTTGAAATGTTATTAATTTGGCAAATAATTCATTTGGAATTCCATAGTCGAGTTCTAAAACATTTTCCAGAAGTGGTCTGTCTGTCTGTTCTCACAGATTCAGAGAGAAGGAAGTGGATTCTAGTCAGTAGTTCTTTTAGAAAGGCCAAGGGGGCTGTCCTAGTTCAGATAAGTAGGTCCACAGTGGTATTTATTGGTTACTAGTACTATTTTTGTCATTGATTGGAAACAGCACCGGCTTCTGGGGTTTGGGGAATTTTGCATCTTTCAAGTTACTCAGCTGTGTCCTAGATTTATTGCAGGCTGTGGAATACGGATGAGGGTCTGATTTTTTTATAGTGTGCATTACCTTTTCAGTGTGAGTATCGTTCTATTTTACACATTAAAAATTTATTACTTATTTTTTATGTTAAATTTTTTAGGGTGACATTGGTTAGTAAAAATTGCATAGGTTCCAAGTATACAACTCTACAGTACTTTGTCTATGTGTTACATTTTGTGTTCACCACCCAGAGTCAGTTTTCTTTCCATCACCATATATTTGGTTCCCCCGCCCTCCTCTCCCAATCCCTCCCCGCTTACCCTCAGGTAACCACTAAGCTATTGACAGTGTCCATGAGGTTTTGTTTCTTTGTTGCTTTTAGTTCTATATTCCACACATGAGCGAAGTCATGTGGTTCTTAGCTTTTCTGCCTGGCTTATTTTGCTTATCGTGATGATCTCAGGTTCCATCCATGTGGTTGCAAATGGCAGTATTTCATCTTTTCTTATAATTGAGTAATATTCCATTGTATATATGTACCACAGTATTGTTTAAGATAATGATCATTTCTAATAAAAGAAATTCTTAAAAGAAAAACACACATGCTAATTCAAAATACCCAAATTGCTATTATAATTGGCAAAATGATTACAGTTAAAAACAAACAAACAAACAAACAAAAAAGCTGTGGTACATTAAACAGTTTTTGTTTTGTTTTTATTGGGGTTTTTTGTGTGTTTTTTTTATATTTAGCTGTAATCTATTTAGCAATTATAATAACAACTTAGGTATTTTTGAATTGGCATGTGTGTTATTCTTTTAAGAATTTCTTTTTATTACAAATGATCATTATCTTAAACAATACTGCCTTCTTAAATATTCTTAAATACTATTTCTGGGATTCAAACATTAATCCAGTTCATTATATTTATTGCCAGTTGTAGCTGTAAAATTTAGACCGAAATGAAATTCTATGTAGGCAAATTCTATTTGCAGAAAACTTTCTTCAGTAAATTGGGAAACTGATGTGACCCCAGTGAAATAACAGAAACTCAAGTGCGTATGGCTTGTTTCTTAACTTGTAAATAATATTACATATTATTTTCAGACTTTATCTTACAGTAAACTGTGTTCATGCTAATTTTAATTTAAAACTATTTGATAGAGTTACAGGGTTGAGACCTGGGACTAAAAACCTTGATACGGTGACTCTGCAAACATAGTTTTTTTTAATTGTGGTCTATTCTGTGATTTTGTGAAGGTCATTTTAAAAATTTGTTTTGTTTTACTTCTCACTATTTGAAATATAGAATTTAGCAACTGTGGAGTATATCATATTTATAAAACACCTTTGCAAATGGTATTGGTTATACTCTATGAAGACCCAAGAAGAGAGGGCTTCATTTGTCTTAAGAAGAAATGTAAAGGTTAATGGATTTTCAGAGGATTAGTACAAAAAACAAAGACCAGAATCAATATCTTCTTATTTTGATTTACAATGTTTGTTATGTTTTGTTTAATATCCACCAAGAAAACTGATGTGAGGACCAATGATTTTAGGTTTATTAAGTATTTCTATGAAACTGCCATATAAGTGAAAGACATTCTCTACAGTTGGCAAAACAGTGAATGGAAAAAAAAAATTTACATTCATGAACCATTCTCTAATTATTAAGATGATCATTATGGTAAATATATGATAACACAGAAGTACTTGGGAGCCTTTGGGAAGAAAAGTAAAATACATCAGTGTATCTATGTTAAATTTAGAGCAAAATAATATATATGCCTACATGTGGCTCAGAACTGGAAAGAAATAAGTAAATAATTATATAGTTTTTAAATAACCAGATTGTGGTTATTTTTTTTCCTATTAATGAAAATACATTTTTGTCCAGTCAGTAAAATTACATTTTAATATTGCATTCATGATTTATTTTCACTTTCATTCATTCAAATATCTACTGAGCATTTCATATATGACAGACACTGTTTCTGGTGCTGAGAGTAAATTTATAAATAGATAAAAATAAAATTCATGGTATTTTGTTTCTCACATGTAATTGAATAGAAATGTTGGCAAATATGAGGAGGGAGAATACTTGGGCCTTTCAGAGTTCTGATCATTTTGGGTAACCATGACTCTTTGGGTAGCAGATTCCCCAAAAGTTTGGCAGCAGAACCTGTTGATCAAGCAAAACTAAGTTTTAATTTTACTGAAATGAAGGAGACCACCACCTTTAAACTTAGAAACATTTCAGAAGTGGGAAGTAAAGGAAGGATATTTATAAGGCTTTAGAGTCTGGTCTTGCTTGGTAGAAAAATGGTTGGAATTGATCAGAATTTAAGGATCTAGTAGTACAGGTTGATGGCGTCTTGAAGTGAAGCAAGGGTATTAAAGCAAGCCTTGATGAGCGAACTGTTAGTTTTGATAAATAAGCTACTTTAGTTGGTTTACAGTGTTGCATTCCAAGAATAAGCATTTCCTGGGGTAAGTACCCAAGTTATTTTGGCCTGGTTCCCTAGATTTGTTTAGCACTAAAGCGAGCACTTAAACTTTGACCCAAAGCTGTTTAGGGCTGAGACAGGAAAGTATTTTGGTTTTAGTTCCTTCTATGTGAGTGAGCCCAGGTGCTATGGTCTGAATGTTTATGTCTCTAAGAAGTTCATAGGTTGAAATTCTACCACCAAAGAGATGGTATTAGGAGAAGGGCCTTTAGAAAGTGATTCGGTCATGAGAGTGGAACCCTCATGAATGGGATTAGTGCCCTTATAAATAGAGACCCTAGAGAGCTTCCTCACCCCTACCGCCATGTGAGGATGCAGCCAGAAGGCCACCTATGAACCAGGAAGAGGGCCTTATCAGACACTGAATCTGCTTGTGCCTTTATCTTGGACCTCCTAGATTTCAGAACTGTGAGAAATAAATTTCTGTTCTTTATAAGCCACTGCATTTATTCTGTTCTGTTATAGCCGCTTGAATGGACTAAAACACTAGGTTTGATACTCATTTAGCCAGACATTGCAACAAGACAGGTACTCTGCATGGTCTCTTTCCTTTTTTCCCTTGAACTTCTATTACTATCACTTGCTTGGTAACGTAAACCTAGGGATAGTCAGAGGAATGAGAACTCAAGGAAGGTAAGGCATAGAAAGTTGGTTTGGCTGGTCAGTATCTAATACTTTTCTGTTTTAGAGGAATCTCGGGGTAGGTGGGAGACAGGGGCCAGTCTTCCACCAGGGAAGCTACAGGGGCCAGCTATTCCCTCTGCGCAAATTTCTGACTGACCAAAGTGTGCACAGTCTGATGCTTCCATCCAGGACTTTGAATCTTGAGGGGGATGACTCAGATTCACCATCACATGTGCCACCATTGAGTGGAAAAGGTGATGACATGATGGTTACTGCTGCTGACAGTGTGACCAGGGATGGTGTGTGCCAAGGTGGTGAGCAGCAGGGCCCAAAGCAGCCTGATCCTGTGGGTCCCTCCTGGCTGCTCATGTCTCCACTGGATCTTGCTCACAGCTGGTTCTTCAAGCTTCCTGTCCATTCTAACTTCTATCCTATCTTCTTTTCATGAATTCCTTTTCTTAAGTTCACCAGTGTTGATTTGTGTTGTACCAGTACATAGCCCTTAATGAAATTGCTAGGAGGCTTTACTTCTCCAGGAGCCAAACCAAAGTAGAGGAAGAGCTCTGACTTTTCCAGAACTTTAATTGTAAAATCAGTAGTAAAAATTAGTGGGGGAGGAGCCAAAGGGAAAATTTTAATTTTCACTTTAGTGCATTCTTTTTGCATAAAAGGGTAACAGAAAGGACAGTGGTGGAGAGAAGAGTCTCTTGAGTTGTCCCTGGCAAAGTTTGTGAAGCTCTCCTCCGTATGAAGAGAAGGACAGGGCTCCCTTTTAATTACTCCCTTCTGACTATTCAAGCTGGTAGGGTTAAAAGGGACTCCTAATGAGAGTGGTTTGCTGCAATTAATGAAGTGCATTTTAGTTACAAATTGCATGTCTTTTTTCTCTGGAGAATATTCTTCCTCTATAAGTGCTATTTTATTTTAATTCTCCCTCCCTGCCCTTCTCGCTTTCTCTGTTGCTCTCTCTGTGGTTCATTGTCTCTGTCTTTCTTTCTCTCTCTTCCCCTCTCATTTAAAAGATGTGTTCCCTGAAAAATAATTAACTTTGATTATTGTTTAATCTACTGAGAAAGGCTTCCCTTTGAATATAAAAACATATATCTGTCTAACTCTTCTTTACATCTAGCCCTAAATTTATCATAGTTGTTCCTGATATAAAATTTTAAACACAATTGTGAAGGTGGAAAAAATAAGAAACTGCCAATTAAACTTTTTCTGTAGTTGTTTTTTTCCTTTAGAACTTGCCTGTTTTGGGGTGTGTGTGTGTGTGTGTGTATGTGTGTGTGTGTGTGCGCGCGCGTGCGCGCATGCGCTCACACGCACACACATGCACAAGCACAAGCATGCTTGATCTACTTCAGAAGAAGTATTTCAGCATCAGACAACTTCCAAAGTCTTGTCATCAGTCTGCTGGGTCAACTTATGACAGAGGACACAGGCATGTTGCCTCAGCATTCTCAGAGAGCTGTGAATGTACTTCTTTCCCTCTTTGTACTTCTTTCTACCTTGATACTCTATCTTAATTATATTCACACCTTTTTAACCTCAATTATAATTCTATGCTTCAGAATTTATTTTCTTCTCCCACCTTTTCTTTTCAAAAATATCTATTCTTTAGGGTATTTGTTCTGGTCAAATAGAAAGGAACCAATAAGGCCATTCTTCATGAGATGACACTCATTTCAATTAACTTACCATAATAACTTGTTTCAGTAATAATGATGGAATTGTGAGAAAAAATGTATGGATATTTGAATTCCCCAAATTCTTCAGAATATTAAGCATATATCCAGTATTATTACTTATAGCTGAGAAAAAAAATTGATTGGTTTAACAAAAATGCATTTGGAATAGTTTTGAAGAAGGTGCTAGCATTGGCCATGACAATTTTGAGGAAATCATATATTACAAGATGCTGATAAGCACAGAACTCTTTATCCTTTGTCTTTTGTATTCCATCTCAAAATTTTGATATTAAAATTGAAGGATGAAAGATAAAGTATTACCATGAGCCAGGCCCTATGCTAACATTGGGTATGTTTTGTGGTTTTTGATACTCAGAACAACCTTAGGGTAGATATGATTATTATCTTTATTTTATGAATGAAAAAATCTGAAGCCTGGAGAAGGAAAAAAATTTCCCCAGTGTCATAGAGAACCGATATATAAACCAAGATCAGAATATCTTTGGGTTTAACTAATATATGACAGAATGTCAAATCTGAGATTCACTACATGTACTTAGATATTCCATCCAATTCTTCACAACTGTCAGTAATAAAGGAAAGTATCTAGGTAACTTCATTCTTCCTTTGAGAACGCCTGAATCTTCTGTGAGAACTAACTGAACTTACTCCCCTCTTTCTAAAGAACACCCCACTGACATATGCAGTTATCTGAAACAATAAAATGAGCTGAAGATTATTATGCCAAAGTAACTCTTACTGACTGAAACTGAAGGTGACTAAGGTTCCTGGGGCATTTGAGATCCTGAGAAAATTCCAGGTCAACTTTCCATAGAAATCCTCTACACCTGGAGCCTAGTTTACCAATTAGAAAATTATATCTTTAGTGCTAGATGGTCTCAGACTTGTGGGTTGAAAAAGTTAATGAACATTTAACAAATCCAAAAAAAAAGTTTCCTAGAAATATCTTACACATGGTAAAATCTACCTTCACAATGGTCATCTAAAGTCAGTTAGATTCTGTTGTTATAAATTAACACTATTAACTAAAACCCTTGCCCATGCAAAATAATGTGTTGTCACATAACACCAAGATCTATTAGGGGTAAACTGACCACAGATGATTGCTTTAACAATTTGAAAACTATCACTTTTAGAGAAATGACTTGTTATAATACAGTATTAGAGTCTGTTAATTGATGAGAAACAAAACAAAACAAAATCAGATGACATTTGCAAAAAATAAAATTAGCTTTAGTTAAAATATCTGTACCATTTCTCTTATTTAAAGGAAATTTTTATCCTGGGAAATGACTGACGACTTTGATTAGCTTCACATCACAACAAAATAAAGTTGTGTTTGTATGGCTTGTAATTTGCATTTAAATTATCCCCACAGCAGCATTTTTCTAAGAGCAAGCAAACAAAAGTTTTGAATGACACAGGCCTATATACCTGAGAGAGAAATATATCATCTACAAAATTAGAAAACATGGGTTTTAGTAAACACCTCTGAAAAGCAATGATAAGTATCTTCCTTTTTTTCTTCCTCCTGGAGTTTATCTTTCTACTAATGCTCCAGAAGAAAAATTCTAAGATAGTACTTTCTTTGGAGGGGTTACAGGACACTGATTCTATTTGAAGCATATTGGGAGTAAAAATCATGTTATAGCCTCAAGTACAGAGACTTTCTTTTACTGTTCTTTTTCTTTAATGCTGGCTCTAACTGCCTTTCTAAAATAATTTTATGTTGTAAACTGGTAGTGACCTGGTGATACCTTGGAGAAGTGGGAGTAATGAGTGAGGTCATGACTGGTGAAGGAACAAAGAGCCTACCAGGCAATGGATAGGGCTTAATAGGCAACTGATAGGGCTTAATATGCATACCTACCTGAACAGGGAAGAGCTGTCGTTTTTTGTTTGTTTGCTTGCTTCAAATTTAATTTTAAATTTAATTTAATTTTGGTATCATGTACTTCTACTCAGAAGATGAGTTAAGATCCAGAAAGGCTACTTAGAGCATGGGTTGGGACACAACATCCTACAGGCAGATCTTGCCTGCCATCTGTTTTGTACATAAAATTTTCTTAGAGCACACACTACCGCTGAGTAGAGTAGTTGAGATGGAGACCAGTTGGCCTTGAGTCTAAAATGCTTACTATCTGACCCTTTAGAGGAAGCATTTGCTGAGCACTGACTTAGACTGTAAGCAATTACTGATTGGGCAACTTATCGACAGATTTAAGCTTTTCTTGTATTAAGAGACCACAGTCTTGTTCACTGTGACAGAGAAGAAGCCAAGGAGAGATAAAACTCTTACAGTCCTCATGCAGGCATTCTTCATTTGCCAGAGGGATGAGTGCCGTTTCTGAGATGGGGAGGATGCCCGACACTAGAGAGCATGAAGAGCATAGTTCCTACACTTGTAGAGATGGGCACTGGGACACAGTAGTGCTCAACTTAGACAAATACCACTGCTCTTACAGATCTTACATTTTAGTGCGTGAGAAAAAGCAGGGAAATGGGTATGATATATCTAAAAGTTTGGAATTTTAAGTAGAGTGACAAGGGAATATTCAGTGACAGTGGGACTTTGAATAAAGGTTTGGAGGACTTAAGGAAGCTAGTCATGCTGCTAGGATTTCTCCATAGAGGGTGGTTAAGTGATGGGATAAAACTAAAGGGCAATGTAAAGCTGAGTTTTGTCTTTATTTTTTTTATTTTATTTGAGAGAGGTGAGAGAGAGAGAGAGAGAGAGAGAGAGAGAGAGAGAGAGAGAGAGAGAGAAGGGGGAGGGTCCAGAGCAATCTCCATAGTTGTGCATCATTAGTTGTGACATAGTTTCATTCCACACAGGTGGATGTGGAGCTGTGTGGGGTGGGAACTGAACTGGGGCCTTGGCTTAGGAGACAAGAACCTTTACTGCCATCTCAGTGACTACCAGTTGTGCCACAATTTGGCATATGGGGTTTGCACAAGCTGGGACCTAGATTTGAGTCCTAGACCTCACTGTTTCAAGGTAAGTGCTCAACCTGCTAAGCTATCCCACATTTCTTGTTTTTTGTTTTGTTTTGTTTAAGTAGAAGTATTAATTGTCTTAGTCCATTTGGACTACTATAACAAAATGCCACAGACTGGGTGGCTCACAAACAATAGAAATAAAATCCATGATGAAGGTACTAGTGTAGCTGAGCTCTGGTGAGGGTCCTCTTTCTGGTTCACCACAGCCAGCACCATGTCCCTGTGTCCTCAGATGGTACAAGAGGCATGAGAATTCTTTGGGATCTCTTTTATAAGACCACTCATCTGGTTGATGAGGGCTCCACCTTCATGACCTAATCACCTTCCCAAGCCCTTGTCTACTAGCTTCCCTGGCGGTCAGGACAGGAACATACGACTTGGGCAAAGGGGACACCAGCACGCAGAACAGAGCAGGCATGATGTAGTGGAGAGAGGAAGACTGACGATGCAGGAAGGTGCTAGGACAATATGTTTGAGTAGATAAGAGGGAATGAAGGTAGTGTACAAGAGGAGAACAGGTCTTGCATCAGAGCAAGGACACTTTATCCACAGTATTATAAGAAAAAGCAGAGGACTATGAGTATGTGTCACACATGCAGGTAAGTGGTTAGATGTAGTAGTTGAAAATTGTCCAAGTTCTTTTCTAAGTGCTTTCATTTTTCTGAGCATGTGCAAAAGCCTTGAGGCAAAACAGTCCATGGTATAATCAAAGAATTAAAATAAGGGAAGTGTAACTGAACTATAAAGTAATCAGTAGTGTGGAGCAAGATGAGGCTGAGGAGTTCAGCAGGATATAGAGGTAAGCCAGACTAAGGATATACGGTAAACAATGAGAAATAGGCGAAAATGGGGTGAAATCAGGATTGCCTTTTCAAAAGATCACTACAGATACTGTTAGAGATTAGATAGCAGGTTGGGAGAAGAATAGACTATCCATGGCAAGACCAGTCAAAAAGCTATTGCAGAAATGGACAGCTTATGAGAAATATTTAGAAGCAGAATAGATAACTTACCTCTCTTAGATTTGGGTGTAGAAGAGATTGCCTATGTTGAGCAAAGTATAAAAGTGCCTGGAAGTGGACAGGGATACTTGGGAAAGAGAATTGAGATCTTGGTGTAAGACACTGAGTAAGGAGGCTGTGCGTTGCCAAAGAGGGAGCCAAACTGCACAACTGCTAGCAGTGAACAGGTAGATCAACAACATTATATGATGTGGAAGGAGGGTACACTCTCCATTACATTAATCTGGCTGGACCTAAATGCAAATTAATTCTGATTAAAAAAAAAATTTTGACACTATATTGACTAATTTTACTTTTAAGAAACAGTGTTGATAATGCAATGCATGGGTGATGTGATGTGGACTTGAACATCTGGAAACTATCTAATTGTTACCAATCAATGTCACCCCATTAAATTTAACAATAAAAGAAAGAAAAAAAGAAAGAAAGAAAGAAAGAAACAATGTTGAACTTTTTGTTTTCATAATGAGACAAAAATAAAAGTTCAAAATCTTAAAACAAGAATGATTCAGAACTTAACAGGCAGATTGTTGATTGACTTGATGTCAATGACTACTTTCAGTTATCATATTCTAGAACTATCACATAGATCTTTTGCCTTCTGAAGTTTTCGCTCATGGAACCATTGCATTTTAATTTCTCCATCTTTCCTAAATGTCTGTAGAACATAGACTCTGAATAAATCTTCTCTATACATCTTGTAAATGTGGGTAGCCTGCAATATGTGTCCATCTTGCACATTTCTAAATATTTCTGCTCATAAGAAATTATAGCCTTGAAGTTCTATAGAAACATAGAACCGTCAAAGCAATTCTATGAGATAGAGTTAAACAATAATGGAAATAAAAGAATGAGAGCTGGTTTCAGGGTTCAGTCCTATTAGCTAGTCTAAGACATTTGAGATCTTAGAGACATTTTCAAGCTAAAAGTCACAGTGCATGGAACTAGTTACTTCACTCTGAATGGGACCATGTTTGTCACCTAAGCAATAGGAAAATATATTTTTAATAAAAGACCATATCAATTTAGAGGAAACATCCATCTAATAGTGGAGTATGGTAATGGAAAGATTAGCTTGTAACGCCAACGAGGAAAGTTTAAGGAATCACATTTTATAATAGAAGTCCCTGTGCTTTTGTGGGGAGACCTAGCTTTCTGATTCTAAGGTTAAATTGGGATAAGGAGTCTGTACTGTGGAAACCAGCCTGTTCCTATGTTCTGTTAACTTCCTGCTTTTGACATATGGCTGGATGCCACTGTGTTCTAGTAAAAATTCCCTTTGATAGACTGCTAGGAGAGCAAAGCAGGGTATGAGTGGTATGTGTGTGGGTGAGTACATAGCATTATGAGTAGACCAGTGCAAAGAGTGGTTATTCAGTCATATTATATTTCAAGCATCGGGAACAGTCTAGGTTAAAATCTTTAAGTCCACGACATTATATTTTGGGGACTTTAGTCTGAATGTTATTGAAAAAGAGAAAAACTAAATCTGATTCGCACTCCTTTAAGATTATTGGCTAAAATAGGAAAGGAAAGCATAACATTTGGGTCCAGAATGGAAGAGAGAAAGAGGTTCAAATTTAGTATTTGGTCAAATTTTAGTATTTTTTAGTATACTAAAAAAAAAAAAGAAGGTCGAAGCTAGAGATGACCTGTAACCTTTTTGAGCCAAACTTTTCCCCCTTCTTCTTACATGATTTTTTTTTTTTCCCTGAAGAAAAATAACTTCAATTTTGTCACTTTCGTTACAAGAAACATCAGCCTCTTTGAATCTCCAGGGCCTGGTAACGTGAATATTCTCTCTTCCTCTTTCAAATCTTCTAGACTCCTTTACAGAGCAGAGGCAAGTTTGTGAGGACGAAGAAGCTGAAGCTGAAGCCTGAAGCTGATTTAGTAATGGCACCCTCTTTAAGAGCAAAAATATAAATATAAATTATTAATATACTATAAATTAGGTAGAAGTGGGGAAGCCCAAATGACTCAGTGGGTTAAGCGCTCACTTTGCAGCCCTGGGGACTGAGGATTCAATCTCGGCCCCAGACCTTCCAGACTCAAATGCTGAACTGGGGTGTATTTCTCATATGGGAGGCCCCCAGTTTGGTTCTTGCCCCCGGTTGCGCACCTGGCTTGAGGGGGCGTGCCTCCCACATGGGAGGCCCCCTGCCCAGCTCCCACCCTGTGCAGCCCCTGGAGCCTGTGTGGAATGAAACCATGTCAAAAACTGATGACGTACAACTATAGAGACTGCTCTGGGCCCTCCCACTTCACTCTGTCTTCTCCCTGTCTCTGTTCCTCTACCTCTTTCAAAAAACAAAAAAACAACAATAAAATAAATCTTTACAATAAATAAATTAGGTAGAAGTGAACATTTAAAATGAGAAAAGAACTTGGCATATATCACAAATATCATAAAATATACAAAAATCATAATATATTATCAACTGCCCAACAGAATGCTATAATACCTTTTTCTTTATCTTATAGGCTGCATATTTAATGGTCTCTTTAAATGACATTATTATAACATTTTCTCTGAAAAGGTTATGAAGATAATTGAGGCTTTCCTAGGATGACTGACTTTTATAATTTATTAATGGTTAAGAAAAGTTAGGTAATTACTTAAATTTTTAAAGTTGCCAAATTTGGAGAAATCTTTAATATTTTTCTTTTGTCTATGAACTGGAAGTTTTCAGGGCATTTTGTTTGTGTGTGAGTGTAGTAACTAATTCTGTACACTCTTGGTTTAATTGACTTAACAGTTTGTCATCAAGGTCCTCACAGTAGTGTCAGAAAATGAGTTTTGGATCATCTTTATCAATGTCAGCACTTTATGTCAAATCTGTGAAAGAAAATTAAAGCATTTTTAATGTGTTAATTTGGTTTAGTCTTCCTCATTATTCAATTGTCAAGAAACCCAAGAGCCAATTCATTGTTCTATTTGAAATTTATCTCTTCTCCTTAATATAGTACCACTTTTGAGATTATATGAAAAACTTCTTACAGTTTACTGCTTGTTATCTGAATTATCTCTATTGAGTCAATCATTCAGTTTCTTTGTATTTTTTCATATTCTAATAATTATATTAGAAATTATCTCTTATTTATTCTTCCCTTGGCTCTCTAATTAAAAAGTTGATTAAAACAAAATATCTTTAATACATGTATAAATCAGGAGTCAGTAATTTCTTGCCTGCCTTATAGAAGCATTCAAAACATCTTTCCAAATTCACTTCTTTAAACAAACAACAACAAAAAAAGGGAAGCCAGGCTGGCTCAGTGGGTTAAGTGTAAGGTGACCAGATTTTAACATTGGTAAAGCTGGACACCATTGACCGGTGGGGTGGGGGTTCTTGATTAAAAATTTGGTCTATCTCCCGCCACTCCCTAGCTTGTTGTGCATTCTTTCCAAAAATCAGGACTTTTTTAAAACGCCATGGGACGCGGAACAAATTGTTAAAAATCGGGACTGTCCAGCCAAAAGCGGGATGTCTGGTCACCCTAGTTAAGTGCTCACTTTGCTGCCCCGGGGACCGAGGATCAAATCCTGGCCCTAGCCTGTGCAGACTCATATGCTGAACTGGGGAGTACCCCCAGTTCAGTTCTCACCGGGGTGAGACCCTGGCCCAGTTGCTGCCCTGTGCAGCCCCACCCACCTGTGGAATAAAACTATGTGAAAAAAACCCAATGATGTGCAACTATGGAGACTGTTCTGGGCCCTCCCTCTTCTCTCTGTCTCTGTCTCTCTTTCTCTCTCTGTCAAAAACAATAAAAATAAATCTTAAAAAAAACATTCAGGGGAAGGCGGGCTGGCTCAGTGGGTTAAGCGCTCGCTTTGCAGCACCGGGGACCGAGGATTGAATCCTGGCCCCGGCCCGTGCGGAACCACATGCTGAACTGGGAGCTCCCCCAGTTCAGTTCTCTCTCTGTCTCTGTATCTCTCTGTCAAAATAAATAAATAAATAAAAATATTTGAAAAAAAAAACATTCACTGCTTGATTTTGTAAGAATGTTTTATTTTACTTTTACAAATTTTACAAAAGCCTAAGATTAAATAAACACACCCCAGGGCCCCACCACAGAACCTTCCAGTTGCTCATTCGAGCACAGAGCTGGACAGCTAAAGTTTTCTTGCTTTTACCATAAGCCCATCTCTGCTCCTCCTCTTCTTCTCCAACACCTCCTACAGACACACACTCACACACCCATGCTGTTTCTTGCTATTTTTTTTCACTATATGTGGGTGGGTGCTATAGGGTTATTGAAAGATTTTATAACACATGAATCTAAAATGAATCCTCTGCTATGGTTGCAGCACAGCCGAGGCCACATAAAGCCCAAGGCCACATGAAGTCTTGGGCACTGGGCTGGTGGACTGAGGGTCAAGCAGTCAAAGAGTTGGGATATTTCCCAGAAAAGGCAAAGGGGCAGGGCTTTTCTCCACATGGTCAGGGGCCACAGAACTTCCCTGCGTGCTGCAGGTGGTTGATTAACCAGAGCGCACAATGGTGGCTTGGGCCCACCGGAACTCACTCTCTCCCATTATCAGTGAATGTCTTTTGGATGTTGTGACTCCTGCTTTATTATTCAGTGTTTCCTGCCATCTCCAACCTGGGCCTCTCACCGACCTCTCAAACCCTTTTGCACCATTATCTGACTCAGAATTGAATCAGTTGCTTTTCTGTCTTTGCCTGTGGGGTCTACAAGTACAGGGGTCTTAGAGGTGAGCTTCTTTTCTTTCTTCCACAAAGGTTATCAGATAACTTTGTCAGTGAGGAAATGAAGTAAAACCTCCTCTGATTGCAACAAAGACCTTAGAGAGGGAGCAGAATACTCGATTCTTTTTAATGAGTGGCAGCAAAAGGAACCTAGTAATCTTATTTGGTGGTAAATCTTCCCAAGGAGAAGGGAGATCGGAATGAAAGGACCTCGGGGCAGGTGGGAGGGATGGTAGTGAAGGAAGGAGGACCTGTGTCATGGAGGGCCTTCCTCTACAGAAAGATGAAAAGGGTTGCTACAATAGGAAGAACAATGATGTGCACAATAGCCCAGCCTGCTGCAGAGAGGCAATTCGCAGAGCTGGCTCTTGTCTTGGATAAAATGACTGAGACAGAATATTAAACAGGAAAATCCCCTCAGCTATATTGGGTGGAATCCTCAAGCTTGGATGAGGAGCTGAGTAATCTCTGCAGTGTCCTGAATGCTGGAAGCCTGAGCGGATTCAGGGCAATTTCTGAGCTATCCCCAGGGCTTCCCTCCCTATTCTGAGCAAAGGAATGAATTTGGACAGGGCAGCTTGTTCCTGCAAGTTGGCAGGCACCCACTGAACAAGAGCTGATTTGCTACTTGCATTGCATATACCAATTGAATTGCCAAGCAGACGTTGCCTGGGGAAAATACCTGCTAAAATGGAAATGATCACTAGCTAGATGGATTGCACACTTAACAATGTCGACGATGATACAAAGTGTTTTAATTTTTTTTAAATGTTGTGTGCACATGATAAAAAATTCAAGCAAGATGGACTGGAGTGTCTTGCTTTTTACCCAGATTCTGTGTCCCAATTTCTCCCCTGAGGCACAAGCACTATAGAGTCTTTACAGACATATACTAGCATACATGAGGGCTGTCCAGAAAAAGTCCAGCTGTAAATGTCTTTATTTTTTATATCACATGACTAGATACTTTCCAGATAGCCCTTGCATATTTGCTTTCAATTAGTATATACTTACATTGACTGATGCTTTTAGAGAAGGCAAATAAGTCAATTTAATTGTAATAATTATGATCACTTTAATATATGTATATTTTTAAATTCCTGTATGTTTGCTTTGTTTGAAATTTCAGCAATTATAAAACTTACACCAGTGTAGGGGGAAAAAATCTAAATGTTTCTGTTGGAATCTTTGAAATTAGTTACTTTTTAATTTTTTTTTCTTATTTATATATAGCATGTTCATTGAAGACAATTTGGAAAATATAGAAAAGAATAAAGAGGAAAATTTTAAATAATTTTACCATAACAGAGTACTATTAACATGTTGTATTCCTTTATATGTTATTCATGGTCATATATTTTATGTATATGCATATTTTAAATGTGATATAGTAACTATTTTTATGTCACATCGTTTTTCACTTACTGTTTTTTCCAGCTTTATTGAGATATAATTTATAGATACAATTATATATTTAACACATACAAGGTAATGATTTGATATGTGTATACATTGCAAAATGATTTACATAATCACGTTAATTAGTGTAGCTGTCACAACCTGGGACACCTGTGTGTGTAAGAATGCTTAAGATCTATTCTCAGCAAGTTTCAAGTACACAATGTGGTATTACTAATTATAGGCAACGTAGAGGCTGTGTATTAAAACCTCTGAACTTATTTGTTTTATAACTGAAAGTTTGTACCTTTTTACCAATCTTGCCCCATTTCCCCACCCCTAAGCCTGGGTAACCACCATTCTATTCTGTTCCTATGAGTTTGGCTTTTCTTTTTTTATTAGATTTAATCTATATAAATGAGACCATATACTACTCCACTATTTGTCTTTCTCTGGGTATCTTATTTCACTTTGCATAATGCTCTTCAGGTTTATCCACATTGTTAAATGACAGGATTACCTTTTTTTATTTTTATGCCCCCTCCCTACTACCCGCCCCCCCCAAGCTCTCACACCCACCTCCCCCCCTTACTCTCAGGTAACTACTAAACTATTGACTGTGCCCATAAGTTTTTGTTTCTATGTCACTTTAAGTTTTATATTCTACCTCTAAGTGAGGTCATATGTTTCTTGATTCTTTCATTCTGACTTATTTCACTTAAGATGTTTTCACGGTCCATCTGTGTTGTCACAAATGGCTGTATTTCATCTTTTCTTATTGCTGAGTAGTGTTCCATTGTGTAAATGTACCTCAACTTCTTTATGCAGTCATCTATCAACGGACACATTGGTTGTTTCTACGACTTGGCCACTGTGAAAATGCTGCAATGAACATTGGGGTACATATATCTTTGTGAATTAAGGTTGTCAGGTTTTTTGGGAAGATACCCAGGAGTGGGGTTGCTGAGTCATATGACTGAATATTATCCCACATTTATTACATTGTCTTTACCCGTATATATGTTGATGGACACTTGGGTTGTTCCCTTACCGTGGCTATTATGAATAATGCTGCTGTGAACATGGGAGTACAGATCTCTCTTCAAGATAATGATTTCATTTCCTTTTCAGATATACCCAGAAGTAGAATTGGTGAATCATAATTTATTTTTATTTTTTTGAGAAACTTCCATACTATTTTCCATACTGGCTATACCAGGTTATAGTCCTATCAACAATGTACAAGGGTTCTCTTTTCTCAACATCCATACCAGCATTTATCTCTTGTCTTTCTCATAATCGACATCCTAACAGGTGTGGTTTTGATTTGTATTTCCCTGATGATTTAGTGTTGTTTAGCACCTTTTCACATACATGGACATGTATATTTCTTCTTGAGAAAATTCCTATTTAGGTTCTTTTTCCATTTTTTATTAGGTTATTTAGTTGTTTTTTTGTTTGTTTGCTTTGTCTTGCTATCAAATTGTGTAAGTATCTTGTATATTTTGGATATTAATTCCTTATTAAATATGTGGTTTGCAAATATTTTTTCTCATTCCATGGGATGCCTTTTCATTTTGCTAATGGTTTCCTTTGCTGTGCAGATGCTTTTTGTTTGAAGTTGTTCCACTTGTTTCTGCTTTTGTTGCTTTTGGTTTTGATGTCAAATCCAAAACAAAAAGAAAAACAAATAAACAAAAAAACATTGCCAAGACCACAGTGTCAAGGAGCTTTCCTTCTATGTTTTCTTCTATGAGTTTTATAGTTTCTTATGTTTAAGTTTTTAATCTATTAGGGGTTAGTTTTGGTTTGCTATGTAAGATTTAATTCTCGTGCATGTAGATATCTAGTTTTCCCAGCACCATTTTTTGAAGAGACTATCCTTTTCCCACTCTTGGCACCATTGTTGAAAATTAATTGACATATATACATGGGTTTATTTCTGGGCTCTCTGTTCTGCTCCACTGATGTATGTGTCTGTTTTTATGCCAGTACCATACTCTTTTGAGTACTATAACTATAATATTAAATATCATTGTATCTGTATCAGATTATTTCAAAACGTTCACCATTACAAACACTGATGCAATGCAGACCAAGTGTTTTAAACATTTCTGATTACCAACATAAAAAACATTTTTAAATTCTGTATAAATATTTTGTACATCTCATTTTTTCTTGGGAAATTACTAAAAGAAGGTTTATTGATTAAAAATATTTTAATAGGTTTAACACAAATATATGACTTCTAGCTATATGTTACATAATTTCTGATGGAAAATTTAGATTAAATAAATATTTTTGTGTATTAACTATATTCTAGGCATTATCTTGTGTATCATTCACATATACTAACTTATTTAATGCAAGTATTCACTAGATTTCACTATGGAAACCACTAAGAGAAGGACACACATATGTCTTTCATCTGAATCTGTCTAATAAGTGATCTCTTTCTGGTACTGTCATAATACCTTGAAAGATAGTTAGAGCACCTTCAGGACAGTGGCATTTTGTAGCAGGGGCTTTGGGAGTAAGAATGAATTCTTATTCAATATGCCAGTGCCACAGTCAGGGCTAACATCGTCAGATTTCTAATAACAGCCATTTCTGACTTTTTAGTCTGTTCTGCTTCCTCCCTCCCCCACTATCATTGGGTCTGAATCTTCCACCTGAAGATGTTCTTTCATGCTGAATGCTGCTCAAATCACTGCCAAACTATAAGTTCAGCAATCCTGAACCAGGAGGTTGGCTTTATATGCTAAAGAGATATTTGCGAAGAGCTCCATTTTATAAATGTCCATTCTCAAACTTATAGTTCTTCCTTACTCTAAAATATGTACAGTTAAATTGTATATGTAAACCCGGTGACAAAGTATTGCTACCTTTTTAGTCACATTTTATACAGATGCATTATATAATATTACAAATGTTCACAACATTCCTTGTAATTTATAAATAGTAACTATGAACAAATTTTAATAATTTGATAAGCACTGGGCCTGCTCAGCCATTGTAATAGATTGAGAACTGTGAAATTAGGAAGTGTTAATAAATGCAGACTTACAAAATTACTAAAAATATATATTCTACAATATTAAGGGTTGCTTTTATGATCAAATTAATGTTTTTTTTTTCTTCAAATTTTATTGAGTTACTATTAATGAGGAATTTAGTTGGCTCCAACAAAATTATTTTTCCTTTTCTTATGAAAAACTTGACTTAAATTTAAAATTTAATATCCATTTTTATGGTTTCAAAGTTTTACAGAGTGTAAATATTTAACAAGTAAGTGATTTTGATGTATTTAATTCTCAAAATATCATTTTCACATGCTTTGTTTCTTTTCTGTACAAGTAGGACATAATTCCAAAATTTCATGTTTTCTATATAAACATTAGGCCCTTTCTTAAAGACTTATAAATAATTCTATATAAGTGATTGTATGAAACCAGCACTTATTTGGTGAATATTTTAAAAAGTCAGTTTCACAAAGAAGATGCTGCAACATTAACTTCTCCCTTCCTTAACCTTCCCAAGGACAAGCTATGAGTAATAATAGATGGGCATGAAGCTCCTTTCTAAGGGGTTAGGTTAGTTATTTATTTCTCCATACCAAAATACCCCTAAACTTAGTGACATACAGCTGCAACAATGTTTTATCTTTTATAGTTCCTATGAGTCAGAAAAGTGAAGATGGTGGAGTGGAGATGGCTGTTTTCTGCTCTATGATGGTTTGGGAACTGGGATCGTCTGAAAGGCCATTCCGTTCACTCACATGTCTTGTGGTTGGTGCAGGCTGTGGGCTAAAGTCTTCTGGTCTTCTCCATGCATTGTCCTCATCGGGGCTCCCTCGAGCTTCCTGACAGCATAGCAAGCATTCCCAGAGGAAGAAAGAGAGTGAGAGTGAGAGTGAGAGTGAGAGTGAGAGTGAGAGTGAGAGTGAGAGTGAGAGAGAGAGAGAGAGAGGGAGAGAGAGAGAGAGAGAGAGAGAGAGAGAGAGAGAGAGAGAGAGAGAGAAAGAGAGAGAGAGAAAGAGAGAGAGAGAAAGAGAGAGAGAGAGCCTGTTAGTAACACTGTCCTTTTTCTGATTTAGCCTTGAAAACTACAGAGCATTAATCATACTTTATTGGTTAGATCAGACAGAAGCTTCTTCCAAGATTCCTAGACTCTACCATTCTGTGAGAAGAATGCCAGTTACAACAGAACATAAGATCTATTAATCTCTATTCACCTTTGGATAATGTAATCTGCTACAGATGGGGGTAGGTTTAACTATTAAGGTTTAGCTAGGTTTTTATTGAGTGGAACCAGCAAGTTTAGGGCCAGAAGTGATGGGAGAGGTTGGTGATGTGAGGATTTTATGGACTGTCAATATAAAGGGGCAGAGAGAGAGAGAGGAAAGGTCAGGAATCTGACATTCAGAGATGGACTTTGAGGGAAGAATAGAAGTGTTTAAGGGATAGTTATAACATTTTTCTGTCTGGTATGGGAAGTAAAATTGTTTTGATATATTCTTATAATCTTTAGATAATATGCTATTACAATAAGTTGTGGAGTTAGATTAAGTTTTGGAAAATATGCCATAAGCTGCTGAATGTGGCTTCAATGTAGGTCTAGGGAAAAGTGGAGGCCTGCCTGCTAAATCTAGGTTCATTTGCTTTCGGAAAATTTCCTTATAAACGCAGTTGTCGGGGCCTGATGTTTGGTAGTTTCTATGTGCCAGTACAAAGACTGGTGCCAGGCAATGGTAGAATTTTCATTGGCAGGCTCTGAAATCAGAAATCAGACAACATCATGAATCTTTCACAAAGCTAAATTAATTTAATTAAAGGAAATGATCTCCATTACACCCTTATATCTTTTCAATGTTTTTTATTTTAAAAATGGTCTTGATCTTTTTTTTAATGAAATGATGGTGACAATAGATGGCACTTGTGTTTTAGATTTTTAACTGTTTGTACTTGGAAAAAAGAAGTTTTTAAAATACTTAACAGCTACTCTACATTGCAACATGTTTGGTAGAAAGTATTTCTATCATTTTGCACTTGATTTTCAAAATGATATCAGATGTAAAAGGATAATATAAATTAATCCAAGTACATGGAAAAATAATTTCTTTACCTCTTATACTCCCAAAGGTTATTACTTAGTTCTTCTCTTCTATCTACTGACAATAGCTATTACTAAAGCTGAAGCTGCAAGAAAATAAAAAGCACAGTACAAGGGCAGTCCAGAAAGTATCCAGCCATGTCACTCTTCTCGTTGCATTGACAATGGCTGGATTTTTTCTGGACAGCCCTCATATTATCGTTCTCATATTGGTTTTCTATGAGAATTACGTAAGTTAATATTAATAAAGAACTTAGAATCAGGCTTGCCATTTAGTATAAACTCAATAAATGTTGCTGTTGATGCTACTGATAATGATTCTTTTGAAATTGCTCTTCTGGGGAAGCCAGGATGGCTCGGTGGGCTAAGTGCTCGCTTTGCAGCCCTAGGATCTGAGGATGGAGTCCCAGCCCTGGCCCGTGTGGACCTATATGCTGAACCGGGGTGTACTTCCCACATGGGAGGCCCCCAGTTTGTTCTTGCCCCCTGGGTTGGGCCCCTGGCTTGAGGGGGCATGCCTCCCACACAGCCCCCTGGCCAGCTCCCACCCTCTGCGGCCCCTGCCCACCTATGTGGAATGAAACCATATCACAAACTGATGATGTACTACTATGGAGACTGCTCTGGGCCTTTCCCCCTCCTTCTGTCTCTGTCTCTCTCTCTGTGCAAAAAACAATAAAATAAACCTTAAAAAAAGGAAAAGAAGAGAAGAAATTGCTCTTCTGTTGTACCACTCAATTTACGCCATGGTTTAAATGTTTTAAACCAGACATGATATTGCTTTAGTCAAACTTATACTGGGTGAATCGTTGTTTCTTAAATAATAACTGGTATAATCCTTTACCTATTTAATTTAAAATTACCCCAAAATGACGAAAATTTAAAAATAGGAAAGGAAAATATATTGATGATAAAATAAAACTACAGGAAATCAAAAGGTAATGACAATATAAACTTTAAAGATAGGCTTTCATAAAGAGGAAAGAATTTATACACCTAGTAGTCTAGACTCGAACAGTCAAGAGAGAGGGCAGTCATAAAATTGTATTCATTGATATCCTGAACTTTCCTTCTTGATTCAGATAGTGTATCCTTACCTATGATTAAATACTAATCTATCTTTACATTCATCCATTCATTCATTTATTCATTCAACAAAATTAAATAAGATATCTACACTCAGTCCAGAAAAATAAAATCTTGTATCTATTTTATATCAATCATCAATATTTACTGAAGACTAAATTATAAAATAAATCATTTATAAAATTTAAGTTTTCTTAGTATGAGTTTATATAATCACATACAATTATAGCAGTTGAAAGTTCTCTTCTATATTTTTATCTGCCATCATCCTCAAAAGATGGAGCTAACTGCCTAGCAATGGGGCTAAAGATACTATACTAACCACCTTGGTTCATAATAGGTTGGTGACCTTAGATTAGAAATGTGTGGCTTTTACCCAAAGATACTATCAGCTATGAGAGTGAGACTGATAAAGTATGAGCTTTAAAATGAGTTGTGAATAGAGAATCAAAGGTTTTACTTTTGATCTTAGCAAAAAGTCAGAGAAGCAATAAGAATCAAAATTTAAATATTTCTTAAATACAAATAATATTTAGGGGAGAATACAAGTTTGAGTCCTCTGCTACATACTGTGAGTATAATCCTGGACAAGATACTTAAACTTGCTTTGCTTCAGTGTCTTTATCATTAAAATGGAGAACAATAATAAAATAATATTTCCTACCTCATAGGATGGTTTTGAGGATGGAGTGAGAAAATGTAAGATGCCTGGCACACATAATGAACACTGAATAAATGTTACTTAATAACTAGGTGAGGAAATTGAGGCCCAGGGAGATCATGGCATGCTCAGGGTCACTAAGGTAGTTCATGGCTAACCAGGAGTAGAATCCATTGAATGATTCCCAACCCAGTGTTTCCTTTGCACGAAGTTGCCTCATTATTTGGCAGCTAATGATATATTTCCATATATATGTCTTTTTTATTTGTGTGTCTTGCCATTTATATGTATACACACACACACACACACACACACATATACACACATATACCATCATATACATATATATCTTTCTTTTGTGTTTGTGTGTCTTGCCTCCCTAAATAAATTGTAAGTGTTTCAGAGGCTGAAAGCAATGGGATAACAACTTCGATAACCCCATGTTCAGTTGTAAATGATGAGCTATTAACACAGTGTTCAACCTGGAATTATTTCATTCATTCCTCATATTTATCATTCCTTCTCCAGTGGTTCAATATATAAGAACAGTCAGCCATTACAAAATTATAATTGCACCATGCACAACAACCAAATCCTTCTTCTAACTCCCCGGAAAAAAACATGCAATTTCCTACTAGATTTCTGCAATGTGGAAAAAATAATATATTTTATCTCTGCATTGGTTTCTCCATATATAGAACGTGTATACAGCATTACTGACTCACAAAAGAATTCCATTATAATTGAGCTTATTGTTATGCAAATTTAGGCATAAAACAGGCCTCAGTATGATCCCAAGAGTATAACAAGTATCCATAGGGAAAACCTGGTAGAGCATCACAAAAGTGCAGATTATTTTTAGCTTTGGATAACAACTTTTATATAAAGAAGCTCCACTCACAATGCATTTGTGGCACTATTAACTACACTCACCAGTAGGCTATTATTTGAGTTATATTTTATATATTTCTGTTAGAGTGCACGAGTATAGTAAACACTACAAATAACCACCTTGATTACCTTTGGAGGCACTTTTCAGAGTCAACCATATCTTTGAAAAGCAGTTGCCTAAACAATCTTTATTTTAAATATGTCTTTGCAAGGTTTAAATTCCTCTTTATAAAATCTGCATTTCACATTGCAGTAACTTGTAAGATTTCAGCAGCAAGTATGCATATCCTATAAGTTTTGGTTTTGGCTTGATGCATAGGACATAATTAAATTAATAATCATGAAAGGGAGAAGTTAGTAACTATCATTTGCAGGATCAAATAAACTGGTTTGTCCTGTAGACTTACAACCCCTGAGCCGATTATCTAGCCCTCAAAATCCTCCCCAGCTTTCTATTCCTAAACTACATTACCAGGACTTTATCTCCTCTTTAAGTGTGGATCTGGAAGTTTATGGTAGATTAAAAGAGAGAAGAACTCTCCAAGCCTTGCCTTCCATTGAATATCAGAAAGTTACTCAAATGATTGGCAAATACTTTTTGTAGAAAAGTACTGGGAACTGCAGATATATTGCCTTAGACAGAAAAAACTTAAAGATGACTTGAAAATAGCTGGATGTACTAATATAATAACCAATTTCAAAGTTTGCTGGCATGTAACACTCTTCTAGGAATTCTTGGTTACCAGTTGAATCTCATTAGCCACAAATAAAATCTACTAAGCTTTATCAGGAGTCTGTAATTTTGACTGATAATCAAAACTTTTCTATTTGAAAACTAGGACAAAATTCAGTTATATATCAACAGGGATATGAAAGAAAGAGCATACGAGGAAAGGTATTGTATTATAAATGTGTAGGACATAATATTTTGAAGAGGAGAGAGTTTCTGCTGAGCCAAATGAAATTCTCAAATGTAACACACAACTGGAAAGAGTGCCAATTTATACAATATAGCAATAAATTATGGGCCTATTGGGATAGATATTGTTATAACTCAATGTAAATAAAAACCTCTTCTGTGGGTAGTGTTTTACCAGTGAGAGCAACAGTGTCCAACCTTTTGGCTTTCCTGAGTCACATTGAAAGAATTGTCTTGGGAGACACACAAAATACATTAAAACTAACAATAGCTGATGAGCTAAAAAGAAAAATGGAAAAAGAAAAGTTTGCAAAAAACATTTCATAATGTTTTAAGAATTTGTGTTGGGCCTCATTCACAGAGGCCCTGGGCCACAGGTTGGTCATGCCTGAGTTAGAGAATGCCTTCCTTGAGTCACTTTTTATTTACGTAGGTGACTTGAGACAAGTGAGACCTGAATCTGATAATATATCGGGGGAAATCAGCCCATCATTATTATATCCTGGCAAATGCTAGTGACGCCACAACCAGATGCAAATGGATTCCATGTGTTAGTAATTTTCTTTAAATAAAGTTATGGAAAATGGGTGTTAGTCTTCACTACATAGCATGGTAAAATGCCAGATACATCAGAAAGTCTTTTGGCCCAACATTCTGAATTGCGAAAATTAATCTTAATTTTAAAATGTTAAGCTGTGCTCTTATTCCTTGTTCACTCCTTACGTTACTTGGAGGCAACAGGCTAATTCCCAACATTGCTGTAATCATCGCTAAGTATGAAAAGTTGTGGGGCATGAGTTTTAATTCCCATGAATTGGTTAGATTCTGCCATGGTCTGTGGTAGGTGGCTCGCCCACCACTGTGCCAGTTTCATTATCTGTGACGAGAGCTAGTGGAAGGGGCAGCTTGTCTGAGTCTCAGAAGTTGGAAGGCAAGCATGACAGAAATAGGCAAATTGTCCAGAATGAGTTTTATTTACCAGAATCCTGCCCCCATGCCTAATCTGGGACCATCTGCAGTGTGAAAGATTCATCAGACATAGGTCAGTTTGCCCAGGAAACTGCTAAGCTGCTCCTTATCATTTTCACTTGAAAAAGAGATGTGACTATTTGGTGAGGCCATTAATCTTAGATATGAATTTTGCAGAGACGTGGTGGTCCAACTGCTGTTCTCTGCTGACTGCTCAGGACTGTGTTAGTACTTACTGCACAGTTGTCCACAAAGAATTCCATGAGCAGGAAGCTGCACCAAACCAGCCGAGGCTGTTCCTTTACGTGGGAATGGGTAGGAGGGGCAGCTGCTTTTAGTAAAGAAGCCCAAGAATGGGTCTGTCCTGAGCCTTGAAATGATTTATGATAGCATGCCCACTGCCCCTTGATCATCTTCCCCATCCAGCCCACCATCATAGCCTGTGGTGTACAAATGTCAGAAGGAGAATGAAAGCAACAATGTGTAAGGAGAGACTAGAATGGGAAGAGGAAGAGAAAGATGAACTTTTCATGCTCAGTTTTAGCCGAGTGTATATTGTTCATATTTTTATCTGTGTTATTGGTTATAAATGAATATCCTAAGGTTAGAGGATCCCAGACTTTCATTGCACCCTGCCTCTCTTAAGCTTGGCCTCAATGGAAAACAGCATAAACTCCAAACAGTAATTCAAGCTCTGTAATAAAAGGTTAGGCTGTGATCCAAAGCATTTTTAGTATTTTTCTGATGGATTTTCAGCAATTTTTTTTTCATGAAAATCACTTGATTCTAATTTTATTTTTGTCTTTTATTGTTTTAATCAATAGTAAATGATGTTCTCTTCTGATACACTTCTCTTAAAGTAGTAAAGGGTGTCCCAAAATTCACGCAAGAAGTAACTTTGATAGAAAACACAGGTTTATAATTAAAAATTATAAATTTTCATTGCTCAACAATGAAAACCCATTGGTCTTTCATGTAGCGCTCCATTTTTAATAACCCTGATCTGTCAGCTGTCACGCTGTCTGGTTTTTTTATTGGTAACACTTTACCGCATAAATGATGCAAAATTCAAATCTTGCGTAAATTTTGGGACACATTTTAGAAGAGTTTTATGGCAAATTGACATTTATCCTTTTATTCTCCTCCAGTAATGCAGGGTTGAATACATAGAAACTGGGAAATATATATATATATATTTCAAAGGAAACAATGAAGTTTTATTCAGATCTCATTACATGGAAATAGAAAAGCTTTTTTTGTTGTTTTTTAATTGTTAAATTTATTGGGGTGACATTGGTTGATAACAATTACATTGTTTCCAGGTGTACAATTCTACATTACAATGTCTATGTATTGCACTATGTGCTCACCACCCAGAGTCCGTTCTCTTTCCATAACCATATATTTGATGCTCCCTCCCTGCCCCACCCCCCCACCTCAGGTAACCACTAAGCTGTTGACTGTGTCCATGAGCTTTTATTTCTTCTTTACTTTCAGAAACTGGGAAATAGTGACTAAACTACTTCTAAACACTTTCAAAAAAGCCACAGAAAACTTTGGCAAAGTAATAATAGTGACTTTATATTGCTTCTCAATAAACTGATACATTTGATAATATTACAGGAAATTTTGCACTTTAATATTTTAATAGACCAGATTGTATATCTTAAATAAGAAAATAACCTTATAGTCTAGGGTGGTTCTTATGCTTGATTAAGTCATGTTAATATTTTTGTAATTTTGTGTTGAACATATCTGGATTCAAATCCTAAGAAGATTGCAGAGAAAAGAAGGTTATGATGAAAGGAAGGTGGAAGAGAGGGAGAAAGAAAAGAAGAAAGGATGGAGAGAATGGAGGAATGAAGACAGGTAAGAAGGATAAAGGAAGGTGTGAGAGAGGAAGAAGAAATGGCTCAAATCCATGAAGGTTTATCTTACAAGTGGTGCTGAAGGATATCTTCATCTCGAGTGGCTAATGAGGGAACCCCAAGGTGATCAAACAGGAAGCATGCCTAGATTCAATCCCATACAAGAATTTTCTGAGGCTTAAAGGTATTAAAAACTAGAAAAAGTAGAAGAGGGAGTTTGTGAAATCTATTCAAAGAAAATGAAAAATAGCTCAGGTATGGACTCTGTTAAGCCCAGCGAACAGACACATGGCTCTTTCTAATCTTTCACACTTTACTCCACCGCATTAAGTCAACGCCTCTGTAGTCTCACCTAAGACCAGACACATTCCTTGGGAGGAAGGTGTGTGTTCCTGGACACTTTCAGGTTCTGCCTGGGGTGTGCCCCACAGGTACAGGTCTAAAGTTTCTTGTACAGACATGTCAACATATTAATGCATTATTTGGCTCTTAGCGAGGCTCCCTCCCTGCAGCTCTTCACTTGCCATTCATTTCCTTCCTTCCCTTAATCCTCCGAAGTAGTCCCTGGGGTATGGCGTAAGTGCTTTTCGCTTCTCTCACAAGTTGTTGTTATTGTATGATTGAGATATTCGGCTGTTAGGAAATGGTAATGCTGAGAATTCTGCAGCATCACTCCTTAGGGGGAGGGGGCAATCAGAACACATGAGAAACTATCAGAACCAGATCCAACAAAGAGTGCCGTTTTCATTTGGGCTGGTCCACTTTTCTGTGCTGGATGCATGGGCCTCGGACAGGTGGGTCCTGAAGAGGAAATGATACTTGCCAGAGAGCAGAGGCCAAGTGGCTACAAATGGAACTGGAGAGACTGGAGTCTGAATTCTAAGTCCTCTTCCCTAAATGATATACTCAGCCTTAATAGTAAGTGAAGCATGTGGTTCTGTAAAGAAATCTGGGTTAGTGGTAAGAGCAGAGCTTTTAGTAGGCAGGAAGGAGAAATTTATGATATTGGTTTGCAGTTTCTGTCTTTGGTGAACTTGTTTGCAGTATAGCGCAGCAGACCCCAATGTTTTTGGCACCAGAGACTGTTTCGTGGAAGACAGTTTTTCTACAGACCAAGGTGGGAGGGGATGGTTTCGGGATGATTCAAGTGTATTACATTTATTGTGCACTTTATTTCTATTATTATGACACTAATATATCATGAAATAATTATATAACTCATCATAATGTGAGCCCTAAGCTTGTTTTCCTGCCAACTAGATGGTCACATCTGAGACAAGTGTGCAGTGTAGGAAAGAGGCATGGAGGGAAGTGGAAAGTAAAATAATGAGCAAGTCATGCATGGACAAAAATAAGTGCTGGATTCTGACTTATAGCCTGCCACCGGATGCAGCTTAATTGTCACTTGCCACTCACTGATAAGGTTATGACATGAATCTGCCATCTGTGCAATCAAACCTCTCTGCTAATGTTCATCTGTATTTGTAGCTGCTCCCCAGCACTAGCATCACCGCCTCAGCTCCACCTCAGATCATTAGGCATTAGATTCTCGAAAGGAGCGTGTAACTGATATCCCTTGCATGTACAATTCATAGCAGGGTTCGCACTCCTATGAACATCTAATACCCCTGCTGATCTGACAGGAGGCAGAGCTCAGTGGTAATGCAAGCAGTGGGGAGCGGCTGTAAACACAGATGAAGCTTCACTTGCTCACCCACCTCTCACCTCCTGCTATGCAGCCCTGTGCCTAACGGAGCCCCTGGTACAACAGAAGGATTAAGAGCTCTTTTAGCTACTGAGTCTGGAGTCAAATAGGCAAAAGTGTGAATCTGGGCTCTATCATTCACTGACTTCCTCCCCTGTAACAAAACATTTCTCTTCTCAGTCTCAGTATCCTCTTCTTTAAAAAAAATAGATCATAATTCTTACCACAGAAAATTATACCTTTCTTTTCTGTTCCTGTGACCTCTTTCTCTCGACTAGGTACTTTCTATAAGAATCAGAACATATTCAAGTATCTTATGTGTTTAAACAAAGAAAGAAACAAAAACAGAAGAAGCAAAAAACCTTGCCTTCACTCACTTTTTTCCTCTATGCTAGGGTTTCTGTCAACATTTTGGGCTGGGTAATTCATTATTGTGGGGTTGTTGTGTGCAATAGAGGATGTTTCACAGCATCTCAGGCCTTTACCCATAAGAGCTCTCTCCCCCACCCCCACCCCCCACACACATATGTTGTGACAAAAATGTCTCCGGACATTGCCAAATGTCCCATGGAAAGCAAAACCTTCCCTAAGTAAAACAAATGCTCAATTCTGGCCCTCTTTCTCATCTCTGCAAAACTATACTTTCCTGCAGATTTGACTATTCTCACTAGCTCTATTACTCCCATTCTACTCTTCTCTGTCTCTTACTCCCATTTCACTAATAAAATAGTTTTTATTTTTTATTCAGATGAACAAGTATGTCAGTACCTGTAAATATAATGAACTTTCCAATTTTTCTCTTAAACTCTCAGCAGAATTCAGTGCTGCTCATCTCCCTGCCTTGAATTGTTCTGTTTTCCTGGCTTTTCTAACAGCACTCTCTCTTGGGGGTAATCTGTGGTCTGAGACATCTGGGATAGCTTCCACTGCTGTCTACACGTGGGACTGTCCTTATTCCAGGAGACTAGCCCAGACCCAACATGAAGAGAGGACAAGCCTCCCAGAGCAAGCACTGCTCAAGCTTCTGCTTATCTCACAGTCCCTAGCACTCTCTTGACCACCACTCAGATCCATGTGGGAGGGGCTTACCTTATACAAGACACAGGAAGGGGATTAATTTAGGGCATAACAGCTTAAGGAGCTCCATCGACTCTCCCCACAATGATAATGGTGGAAACTTTAAAAATAAATAAAATCAAATCTCTAGAAATGATCCTAAGGACAAACAGCAAATGAAGAAATATCTATTCAAAAACAAGTGAATAGGGCTCTGAGATCTTC
>PVKE010010969.1:0-41309 GCA_004027555.1 Craseonycteris thonglongyai
TGATTGCAAATGCTTGGTGTAGTGAATACAGAATGACTACAGGAACAAGACAAAGACTAAGAAAGGGGATTCCTGAGACTCACGTAGACACATGACGGGGATTCCCCGTGCTGGAGAACTGGTTGTAAGTTCGAGTAGCCATTAAACAGGTAGGTCGTTATTGAGGAGTGCTGTATACTACAGACATTCTGGGCTCAGTCTCTGGGTGAGTCCGATGTGGCTTGGGTCTAGGCTTTGGAGTGTACTAGTGCCCTCCTCTACCAAACAGAAGGCACCTGCTACACAGGGTTTTGTGAAGAATCCAGGACATCATGCATGCGACACACCAGCAACACAAAGCTCGATTCCTAGTAAGCCCACCATCAATGATAACTGTCATAACAATCACCAAAGGAGAAATGACAGATCCATTCATTCAGCAGACATTAACCAAGAGTCTTTTCCATTCCTGACCCTTTGCTGGGACATTGGCAATTTGTTGGTAAACAAAGCAGGCACAATAGCTGCACTCATGGACCTTGCAATCTGGTGGGAGTTGCAGTCCATATAAAACAAACAAACCTATGAATATACAATGACCGATTGTAATAGGTGTTATGAAGCAATTGAATTGGTGCCTTAAACTGCATGGAAGGATAATGTGGGCAGAACCATGTGGGCTTTCAAGGGGAGGAAGGGGATTCCCAGCAGAGGCATTGCTCTCGTGGCTTGGGAGTGGTCAGGGCAGTCTTCCGGAAACAGAAAAGCCCGAGAGAAGGAAACACTGATCAGAAGAAACTCACTTTTGTTCCATTATTGACTTACAACATCTTAAAGCTTAAGCACTTATCACAAAGCATTCAGCTCAAATCTTTTATTTTACAGATAGATAAACTAAGGCATGGAGAAGTAGGTTGCTCTAGTCATATAGCTGGTTTAATTTTGTACTCTGGTCACCTCTCTTGCTGTACCCTGATCCCAATCCTGATGAGACCTTCTAAACCTAGAATAGATTTAAGGCACTTTGTCTACAAGTATACTAGAATTTCCTTAATTTCTGGTGTTTTGTTTTGTTTTGTTTTTGTTTTGTTTTGGTTTTGGTTTTTTTATTTCTGGAAGGGACCAAGTGATTGTATATAAGAAATTCTACTGCCAAGAAGAAAAAAATCACGGGAAAGAAGAAAGTACTTTACATCAAGTACAGCAGGTTTCATGGCTGGTAATTAGTCCCTTTGTGAAAAACAGCAATTTTAACACTGACATGAGTAATCACACTTTTTCTTTCCATAGCAGTTTAGCATTTCCTACTATAATAATTCAGTCCTAATACCTCATTCAAGGAAGCAAAAGTGTCAGCATGCTATTAGTTTTGTCTGTATTCACCCATTTGTTTCTTCCTAAACTCGGTCTGAATCTGCCGCTAGGCTGGCATACATCAGTGATTCATGATGAACACCAGCAGAGACTCTAAAAGGGCCTCTCCAAGAACCTCCACACAAAGGATGATTCCTCAACTTGGCGACAGCTCAATGACCTAGCATCTCAGCCGTACACCTCGTGAACTCTGAGGTCCCCTGCTCTTAGATGTTCAAGTCCATTGTCTACGAGAAAGGAAAAGCCCCTGGGGCATAAGTTAGGTCTCTTGGGTCATAATCCTAGTTCTGTTGTTTAATTTTGTTAAACACTTTTACTTCTTTGGGCTTTCGTTGCCTCATTTGTCCAAAGAAAAGACTGACTGGGAGCTAGATCAATAAGGACAGTTTCAGCTTGAAGATGCAATGGGGCTACCTGGCATGACTCTGGGGGGTTTAAGTTATTCTTAAGGGTTCTTTGAGCCCTTTTCTGTCTTTGTCTCTGAAAGACTTTGACAATAGCAGTGGCTGTCTAGGGTCACGTGCATGTTACCATTCTGATTTGCCAAGATGGTTGAGAACTATGGAAAGAAAGGGCTGCTTCTCTTTCATCACTTGACCTGTACTCTGAGCCTCAGGCATCTTTAGGAGCTTCAAGCCAGCTTCCCCTTGGCCAAGCCACCAACTGACACTTCCCTAGGGGAGGCCTCTTCACTAGCCCACTAACCCCATCTTATTCCCACTAAAGTTCCTTTCTTTTATCAAAATATAATATTATATTAGCTTCAGGAGTATAACATTATTTGACATTTGTGTACATTGTGAAATGATCATCATAATAAGTCTAGTTACCTGCTGTCACAAGAGTTAATATAATACAATATTTTGACTGCAATCCTTATGTTGTTCATTACATCCTCATGACTTACTTATTTTCTAACTAGAGGTTTGTACCTCTTGATCCCCTTCACCTATTTGTCCTGACCCCCAACTGTCTCCCCTCCTTTCCACTAAGGCTCCTGGTATAACTACAGTGTAACATGTAGTACGCCCAGACGAGGAGACAACTTGCCAACTAAATTGAGGGCTGCCTCTCTGGTCGGCCCCTTCCTGATCCCAGAGCCAAGACAACACTGGGATTGAATTCCTCGTGGATTAAAAAGCCTCTAATTGTACCTAGCAGAGCTTCTGAACTAAGACATCAGCTTTTTTTTCTTTTAATATGCATACATTTAACACACGTATATGTATATTTTACACATATTTCATAATAGTCAAATAAGACTAACACTTGCCATATTGTTTACATTCTAGACTGCAATTGGTTTACCCATATCTGAGTGTCTAGATGTCATTAAGATTCTGAAAGCTTACTCTGAAGAAGATATTCAGAATAAATTCTGACACTTTTCTCTGAACTTGATTTTTCTACCTACTTAAAAAACAAACAACAACAAAATAAGGTAGGATGGGGTAGCAAATAGATTTTCTCTCTTATATAAACACCAATTTATAATGGCTTCCTTGTGTCCACAACAAAAAGGGTCATGAGACAGTGACTTGGCAGGAAGACATGCCTAATGGATGAGCAATGTCCTCTGAGTGTCATCCTCGAATGACATCTTTCCAGACACTACTCACCTCGTCTTCCTCTTTGGAACTGGAGGACCAGACACGATTCTCAGTGAGCACGCGTGTTGTCCACAATGGAGGAATTCTACATAAAGCAGGCTCATTTCCGTGATAAACATCCAATTAGAGAGTACGTTATTATGGCTTTAATTCTGGCGTGTTGCATCCTCATCCAATTCCTGGTGAACCCAGCTGAGGCTGAGTCATTTAAGTGAGGGGTAAGAAGATCTAACTGGGACCTCTTCATGGGATGAGAAAGTTCATAGAGAAAGAAATTGAGATCCTGTCATGGAGTTTGCTACACAGTTATGATGCAATTAACAGTGTGTATGACAAGTAACAGACAGTCCCTGGTAAGATTCTAACACTAATCTCCATGGACTCCTTACTAAGAAAGTGGCAAACTCTTAGCCACATAGGATGACAATGAGTCTCCTGAGCAAATTCTGTGCGTGTCCTATTTAGATTCCTTTACCAGCCCTCCCTGTCTGCCTCCCAGGACTTTTCTCCATATCTTTTGAGGCTAGAACAGGCTTTCTCTTTCATAAATGCCAGGAGCATACCAAATGCTGAGAGCTGTTTCTCCACCTGCTCTTGCTTTGGGCTTTAGGGAGAGAGTCATCAAATCATTGTGCTTTGCTTCTTGTCTCTCTGCTCTGATCACTGTGACCTGCCTTGTCTTATGGCTCTAGGAGGGATTTCAGTGGGTGAAAGAGAACATATTTTAAGTTGAGTAGGAACCCCAAAAGACTCTAAAATGTATAGATTCAGTGATATTTTCTAGGCATCAACATCAAACGCACTGCTTTTTTTCTGGCACGGCAGTGACACATCCAAACGTTCCACTGCAGGAAGAACAGAAATCCTCACAGTTCTCAGGATCTCACTTTTACTAAAAAAAAAAAAAAGTGGACTGGAAGCCTGAACCCAGGTGACAGGTTACTCTGTGTGCAGAAGGTAACCCCAGTTTTGACCTGTCTCTACATTGGGCTTGTTTCAGAAGACAAAGAGATGCCTGCGCCTGTGGGGAGGTAAGAGAGAGCAGAAACGTATTTCAATGCACCTCATGGAAAATCAGACGCTCACTGAATATTCAATGCATTTCTAGCAACTTGGAACCCTTGTGCCCACTCAAAATTCGCTCATCACTGATGCTAGGAAAGCAGCATCCTCTCTGGCAGTGGTACCACCTGCTAATGTAATTCCTCACAGTTAGGAGGGTTTTGTTTTCCTGTCTCAGGATGCTTTCTCTGGAATGCATCCTCTGTCGCACGTCACTCAGTGGGGTCACACACAAAAGCAGTAGCCAAAACTCCCTTTTTGGAAGTGTTTAGGAAACAATGCTGTGTGGACCCAAAGGCTAGCATTTTCTAGCTTCAGCCCTTCCTACAAATATTTCTTTTTTGCTATTTTCTGCCTAGTCTCTTCCTTGTCATTGTCCCCTGCTTTGGTTTTATTTAGTATCTGCTCCCTTTCTGTTTGGATTAGTCAGTCCTCTCTCTCTTTCTTTCTGCTATATACTAATTGATTAGTCACAAAATGATGATAACATCATCTATGAATTCTATTATTGAACACTGGACATTGAGTGCATGGGGGGTTAAACTGCAGAAGACGTGCCCCCCTCCCCCTCCATCCTCAACCCCTGAGTGAACTTTGCACCTGGGAAGTGATAGAGAAAGATGCATTTCATAATCCAGTACTCTTCGTTAACCGGAACTCAAGCAACCACCAAAAAAAAATTGTTGCCGGTTGCTTGAAAGTGCTCATTGCTTAAGCTCCGGTTAACAGAGTCTGCTTACATTCATCTGACATCACCAATTCCCGGGGGTGCCGGATAACTGAGAGTCTACTGTATTTGCAAGTTCTCAGCACAGTGCCTGGCACATTTGAGATGCTGTACAACACAGATTTGTTGGACGAGTAGATGGGTGCTTGCTCATGTTGTTAAACATGGAGGAGTTATGGTGGTTCAGATGAAGTATTATGATGCAAGCTGGAGAAGTCAGAGAGGGTTTTAGTAAAAAGGCTGACAGGAAGGTGCTGGAAGGTGTGTTAAAATCCACCTGGGCAGTGTGAAGGAGGTCAGAAATAGCAGGCTACATGGGAGCCTTCAGTTCTCTGGATGAAAGCTGCTTCTTTGAGTTAGCTAATATGGAGATGACTCCTGCTGTCATTATGGCTAAATTTGCTCTAAATAGAAATCTATAACTATCTCAATGAGCACTAAAGAGCAGCTGAGTCATCCCGGCCACCAAATGTCGTCACATACATTAAGTACACCTATGTATCCAAAAACACCCCAGCCTCGCTGTGAAGTGCTCAGCCTCTGTTTAGCTCTCCTCATTGGGCTTTTGAATTTGAAAGCAGATGCACAAAGAAAGCAATCTGACCTTAGAATCAAAGGAAAATGGACTCTCTACCTCTCTCTAAATTGGATTTTTGCCATTATGTATCAGAGACTTTTAGATGTGAAATCACAATTTATTCGACACATAGTATATTATTAAGAAAACAGGCAAAAGGCAATGAGAAGAGAGAGGTAAAATTAATAACTAATTGCAATGACTTACATAATTATAATTGTGCTAAGTGCACAAAGGCATGAGATGGTATAAAATCATCGGGTGGTAGAGCCTGACCTAGTTTGAAACAGAGAAATTTTCCTTAAGTACTTGATTATTTAGAAGGATAAGGAAGAGCCACGTGAACAGATAAAAGAGAATGATCTGGGATTAAGCTGGGAAAGGACCCACTCTTCCCAGGCTTTCGAGTGCATATTTTACCAAGTTAACAGCAAGTCCTCCCTGTAGTCAACTGCTTTGGCTGTTTTTGACCTTGAAGAGATTGGCTAAGCAGATCACACCGTGACCACGGCCACTGCTGCCCCTGAGCCGAGAGGCAAACGTCAGCTTTTACTATGCTTCACTCTGAGTACCAGGGGAAGGGAGTCAGGATCAGAGTGCCCCAGCTGATGCTTTTGCTTTGACTCTAGAATTATGTTGAGTAGCACACAGGCACACACAGTACAGGGCAGTAGGTATTTGAAACTTCTCTACAGGTATTGTTTAAACATTTGCATGCTCGGGGTTCTGAGTCTGGCTGAACAGTCCATGCACTGAGCTACCATCTCCTAGCAACCTCACTTCTTCCTCTTCAGTATCCCTCAAGATCCCGGCTACCCCATTCTCTCCTTCCAAGCAGTTTCAAGCCAAGTTTCCTCCCTCCACCCCAGAGCTCTGTTTTTTTTTAATCGACATATAATTGATATACAATATTCTATTAGTTGCACACATAGACATTGAGCTTATTGATGCTTATGCTTCATGTTATAATATGGGATGAAGCCAGTAGAGCCAAAATTGACAGTATTTCTATTTTGCCAAAGCTGTTGACCCAGCAGAGGTCTGATAGCAGTAATCATGAACATGAAGTTGAACTTCAGAATCGAGAAAAACCAAGAGGTCTAAAATGAGGCTTGCTGAGAACAAAGCAAAGAGGATTGCTTTCTTAATTGGCTCATCTAGCCTTTCCAGGCTCTGTTCTGAGGGGGTTGGGGCTGTCGCTGACATGGCCTAGAGCTGAGCAGGGAGGAGGTGAGTGGCAGTCATGAAATTTTATTGCAGCTTTCCAATATTCATAGCTATAAAAGTAATAGGACCACACGCTTCACTCTCATTTAGCAGTAAAATCCCCATTAAAAAAGTAAGTTGTAAAAGTAAAACTGGTCAGTAGGAAGTGCCCTCTGTGTGGGGAGGGTGGCTAAGTGGTACTTTTTCTCCTAGAAGGATCCTGGGGAACAGCTTGATGCTGATATGCGACCTAGTCTATGACATTATCCAGGATGAACAAGAGAAGAATGTCACAGAAGTCACATGTAGAAGACAGAGATCAGCCCTAAAAATCAGACTGGAATTTGCCTTCTAAGATTTTACGCAAAACATTAATTTTGTTTAGGCCTCTAATCTTCTCTTTGTAAACTGAAAGCACTGATTTCTAAATCCTAAAAAGAGAGATGAAAGGCTTGTGACCCAGAAAACAAGGTTGCAAGGCTTCGTTCTTACAGCCACACATTCAAGGACTTGTCGGTTGACAAAGAGAGGACCAGGGAATGGATGAGAGCAGAGCTGGCCGATTTGACTATTTCGGTCTAGCTGCAAGTGAGATTGGTTTCACTGTGGTAGGCCAAATAATGCCCTCTCCCACCCTTAAAGCATGCCCGTACCAGAATAGTACTGGCAATAATGGGGCAGCATCCTTAGAAGTTCGAGTCCAATAGGTAGGATGTCCCCAGCAGGAGAGCTTCAAGGAAAAACTGAAACTGGAGGTGGATATGTTTGGATGTACTGAAAAGACATTTATACTTCCAGAAGAGTTTGGAGATATGTTTGTGGTAGGTACATAGTAAACTGGGCACAAGAAGAATCATATGAACGATTGTTAATGCCAGGAACAACACAGTTGAATAAGAAAACAAATACAATCATAATGTATTAAACGGCTCAGCAGAGAGAGCTCAGATAGTCATAACACTGCAGTTCCTGGATACTGATATAGCCGTTAGTCATTAACTCATTTGGGGAGAATGGGAGCGTGTGTATGTGTGTGTGTGTGTGTGTGCATGTGTGTACATATGTATGTGCATATATATGTCTGTGCCAGGACACCGTGCAGATGTACAAGAAAATGCAATTCTCCATTTCCGTAGTATAAAGCCAGTAGATACTTGCTAAGGCTGAAAACTCAAGAACAGCATGTGAGCATGCTATCTAGAGAGATGGAAATAAATACCAGAAGGAAGGATTTGAAGTGGTGGTCTCTAGAGACTGGAGGCTGGCAGGGTAGGAAGGGCTGGAAAAGCACCTCTTTAAACTGTGGGTATGTATCCCTTAGGCAGGAAGTAGAAATTGCCTAAAACAGAATGAACTAAAACCCAGTGATATCATGCCAGGCCCTTCACAATATGCCTACAGGCTAACTCACCTCATTCCAGGTTATCCAAACTTCTGCTGTTCCACACATTGTAAGCACTTTCCGCAAACAAGACATTCTTCAAGTGAACTTGTTGTGCCTTGTGCGCACACTATTCCCTCTGCCCAGTGTTGCCATTTCTCCCCTCTCTACTGGGCCAGCTTTCGTTGCTCTCTTGGGCTTGGCCCCATACCACCTCCTCCAAGAAGCCTTCCCTGCTTCTCTCAGGGAAGACTTAGCAGACCCCCTCTGCCCTCAGAACACTTCCGTTATTGTACTGCAATAGGTAGCTCGTGTGTCTGCCTTTCAGCTCATGAGGGGCCACGTCTGACTTGTCCCCTTATCGCCACAGTCTAGCACATAGTAGCACCTCAATAAATGTTTGCTGAATGCACAGGGAACTCCTTTGATGTTAAACAAACAGTGAAAAACGATAAAAGCCTTTCTGAGTGGCTCATTCAATGGCAAAATGACTCCGAGCCAATTGATAGCGCCAGTGGGGATGGGGACTCCTGAGTGGGCCCAAGAGGCAGGGTGGCACCAAGGTGAAGCCGCTGCCCCCCAAAGGGCGGAGTCCTGACCACAGTGCCCCAGTCAGCAGGGGCAAGGGCAAGAGAAGGTTCTGGAGTCCATGTCACAGCAGCGCAGGGACACCTGCCTTGGTGTTCCTGCCATCATTACACAGTGACAGGGTCGCTCCTTTAGACTTGGCCCTGCTCCATCTTCTGGGGTTGAGAGGGTCAGCCTTAGGGGCATCTGTAACTACTGCCTCTCCCCCCACTCACCCACAGGCTTTGTCATTAGAGTCATTATCACCTACAAGCTCCACCTCCCAGGAGCGGGGTCCCCGCTTACTCCAGACCGTTTGGGAGCCCCCATCCCCTCTGTGCCAACAGCCCCTTAGGGCACCTCCAGTTATGTCTTCACACCCTGCCCCACGTGGATTCTGCTCCACCGCTAGACTGTGGGCTTCGGGGTGGAAGCACGTCTCATCATGTGTCTCCATGCCTGTCACACACACTAGAGACTGAGTAAAAAAATGAGTGGGCTGTTTGCAAATTCCTCCTCAATGTCACAGCTGAGCATGTGGGCGGGGGTGCAACACAGCACAGACTGGGGTACAGGAGACCTCCTGTCACTTTGACCCCCTGGGCTCCACTCTTCACCTGCCCATGGAACAGGGATCATGAGAGTGAGCAACCCCCGGCAGCCAGGAAGAGGGGAGGGGAGTGCCAGAAAGGAGAGAAGTTCACCTTCCCTCTTTCAAATGGCAGGGGACAAGAATAAATATAAATCCGAGGTGTCTGGAGGGTCGCCCTGCCTCGGGAGAGAGCAGAGAGGGAGACGTTCCTCCAGCCCGGCTAAGATGCGTGTTTTGTGAGACCACACTCTTCACCCGAAGGCTTGTTGCAGCCGAAGCGTTTGGAGTGTTATGTTTCTCAGTACCTTAGGGGACCGACATGCCAGGGGGAACTTAGTGGGTCCCCAGCTGCAGGCCCTGGAGCGTGGGTATCTGTATCCCCCACCATCACTGCTATCAGGAGTGGGCAGAGGCACTTGTGTCACTGAGGCTGCACACAGTGCTGGGCGGGGACCAGAGGACGCTGCTCAGAGCTCAGCCTCAGCCCAGCCAGCAAGACCGGCAGCCCTGTCCCTCTGCCCTGGCCTCCCTGAGTCCAGTGGCCATGAACAGGGCTCACTGTGACTCATTCTGTGAGTCAGACAGGGGAAAACCAGCAGGCACATCAAAGCCTAACTTGCAGATGTGTAAAGATTTCGCAGTCTGATCTGTGACCCAAATCGGTGATTGGAAAAGCTGGAGAAAAGACTCTGAAGTGTCCTCTCCTTTCCTTGTCTAAAGGTCGGGCCTCCTGAGGATGGGCTGGGAGGAGAGATCGGAGAAGCCTCAGCTGCGCAGGACAGGAAGTTTCAGGGAGCAAGACGACCCACCGAGGCCTGGAGTTGAGGTGTGAAGGCTGTGTGCTGTTTCTCTGGGGTCCCCCTCAGACCCCCTTTCCTTTCAGGCCATAATAATCCCTAAACATTTCCAGGTACAACTTGTGTTCTTCATTCCTTCCTCCCTCACTGTGCTGCTCTCAAATTTGGCTGCACAGTGTATGTGTCTGGAGAGATAAAGACATATTGATGGCATGTCCCAACCCCAGAACCTGGGCATTCAGATTTTTGGAAGCTCTCTAGATCATTCTGATGAGCAGCCACACTTGTGCATCCTGTCCCTGATCAAATGTGTAAACTCTCCATAGGGACTGGCATTTTAGTCTTTCATCTATAGTAGCCTAATGACATGCCCGGTCCTAGATGAGAGAATTTCATGCTCTGAGGAGTTATTTCCATGGGCTGTGAGACCTTCTCCTGAAACCTACGGTCCCACTGCATCAGCTCTCACTGCTAATGATGAACGAGTTACAGCTGATTTAGGATATTTTAAGTCTGAAAGCAGCATAGAAGGCACAAGGCCGCCTTTCTAGCTTTCTTCTCTTAGTTCTCGATTTTCCCCTCCCAGTCTTCTCCCTGAAGGCTCCCCAATGCCAGGGACCCAGAGCCTATTCTAATTGGCTCCTCTTCCCTTCCCTCCCTCAACATTCTGTTACTTATTTTCCCTACAATGCAGAAGGGAGTTGTGGTGGGATCTGCTACCAGGGATTCTAACCTCATGACCCAGAATCTTCCATCCAAACCCTCCACTCCACTCGCCACTCATTGCTCAAGGGTCTTCAGTCCTGGGGCAGCAGCAATGAGAAGGGGACACTACTTGTTATGTGGGACTTCAGGCCTTTGGATGTGGCTGTAGCTCAGCAGTTTTCACGTTCTCTTGGTCTCCGGACTCCTTTATACTCTTCACCATTATCAAGAGCTTCTGTTGATGTGGTTCCCATCTACTGATAGTGACATTATTGGAAACTAAGACAGACATTTTAAAAATATTTATATAATTGTTTACTTAATAAGAAAAATAGCAAACCCATTCCAAGTTAACAGAGTTAATAATGTATATTAATATTCTAAGTGAATATACTTTATGAAAAAATAGCTATATTTTCAGAAAAAGTAAGAAGAGTGGCATGGTTCTACTTTCTGCAGATCTCTTTATGTCTGGCTTCATGGGAGACAACTGGGTTCTTATATCCTATCCTATATTCAGCCTGTTTCGATTCACACACTGTGAGGCCACCTCTGGCCAACAGCACTGGAAATTGATGAGCGAACAAGAAAGGCAAAGGCAAACAGTGTCTTAGTATCATGAACATTGTTTTGACCTTGAGGCTCCTTGGAACGGGTCTCAAGGCCCCTCATGGGTATTTGGATCAATCACCTATTGGTGTGGACAATCATCAGTGGTCATGAGAGCTAGTGCTGGGGCGATGAAGAAACAGTGCATGGAGCCATAAATAGGCAATAACTTGGCACCTGCATTTAGATCCCAGGAGACTTACAACATAAGAAAAAATTTAAAGAATCAAATTGACTGAGTACAAATAGTAATTGTTATTAATATCACATGTATGTCTTTCTTCTCCATTTTTACATTTCTGTGCAGCATACTCTATTACCCATAACATGAATATAATGCCAGAATCTGTTGCTACCTCAACATACTGAAGAGCATGATACTGAAGTTGGAACACTGAGAGGCATTCTGTGGATTTCCATCTGCATAGCAGGTTGAATAGTTGCCTTCCAAAAATTCGTCTAGTTTTAACATCCCCTGGTTATCTGTTTATAACTTTTTTAAATGATGGGAGAGGTCATGCCAGTCTTGAAAAGTTTTCAGCTGAATTCAAGAAGTAAATACTTAGGTGATAGAAAAATAAAAAGGAAATAAAATTGGGCATTTACCAAATTCTGGGTAGAAGATTCCTTTTAAAACATCGTAAAACATTTATAAAGCACAAAAACTATCAATAGAAAAGTAATGTTGACCCATTCATTATATTTTGCTATATTTCCTTTGAGCATACTTTTCTAGATTATACTGTGCACAGAATTTAATATTCTGATTTCTTTAGATAAATATTTTTACTAAATTATTTATGTGAAATTCTTTATAATTTCTACATAAATGTATAAAATTCAACTGCATAGTTAAATTTTACTTACAGTTACCTTATTTTTTGATATTTGAGAAGTTATATCTGGGTTATGGAATTATGAGTAATTTTTGTTTATTTCACTTTATTTTCCTATTTTCTCTACTGTGATTTAAAGTTGTTCTTATTATAAAAAATTAATTCAAGGCAAGAACATACTTTTTCTAAACAGGAGGCATATCGATCGTAGGTACCAAGACATCACATTCTTTGAAGAGTCTCAATACAGGTTTTTTGGGATGCTCATCAGACCCTCAGACTTCACAGGCCTGCAGTCCCAGAGGTGTGGCTGCGGTTCCAAGCACAGCCATCATCTATCCTATCCCACCTGCGATGACTCAGGCTGCATTCATGAACCGGTCCCATCTCCATTCAGATCACACTTTGTCATTTTACCACACACACACACACACACCCCAACATGCAGCAACTTCACTGGAATTCACTTTTGCATTCCCTTGGTGCCCCTCCCGGTTTCAGGCAGGTAACTCAGAAACCACTCTTCGCTTTTCCCACAGCTCCGGTAAACAGGGCCCTAGAAGGAACAGCCGTGTCTCAGAGGAGCCAGGGAAGGCCGGAGCCCTGGCCCCTCTTTCCCTCTGTCCCTGACAGTGTGCCCAGGGTCACAGGCATGCCAGACCTGCCTCTCAGAGGAGGTGAGGATGAGCTGAGTTGCTGAAAAGCAAAAGCTGTAAGGTGACCAGACATCCCGCTTTTGGCAGGACAGTCCCAATTTTTAACAATTTGTCCCGCATCCCGCGGCGTTTTTAAAAAGTCCCTAGGTCCATCCATGTTGCCACAAATAACTGTATTTCATCATTTCTTATCGCTGAGTAGTATTCCATTGTGTAAATGTACCACATCTTCTTTATCCAGTCATCTATCGAAGGGCACTTCGGTTGTTTCCATGTTGGGGTTGGAGGGGGACCTGATTCTGGGAGCTGGGCACATAATGCGATGCATGGGTGATGTGATGTGGAGTTGTCCATTGGGAAACTGTCTAATTGTTACCAACCAATGTCACCCCATTAAATTTAACAATAAAATATAATAATATTAAAAATAAATTAATTAATTAAAAATAAAAATTTTAAGAAAAAATAAAAATTAAAAAAAAATTAAAAAAAATAAAAAGTCCCAATTTTTGGAAAGAATGCACGACAAGCTAGGGAACAGCGGGAGATAGACCAAATTTTTAATCAAGAACCCCCTCCCCCCCACCCCCCAGTCAATGGTGTCCCGCTTTACCAATGTTAAAATCTGGTCACCTTAGTATAGAACCAAGTGTCCTAGAAGCCCTCTCACAACTGAGATTTCTTTGTTAAAATAGAAAATAGAATGAACATGAAGCAGAGTTTGAAAACAAGTCTCCACTGCTGAACAGATCACCACACCTTCTTTTTTTGAGAGAAGGTGAGAGAGAGAAAAGCGGAGGGCCCAGAGCAGTCTCCATAGTTGTACATCATTAGTTGTGACATGGTTTCATTCCACAGGGACTGCACAGGGCAGGAACTGGGCCCGGGGGCCTCCCACATGGGAGGCAAGAACCTTCAGCACTGAACCATCCCGGTAGTTACCAGTTGTGCGGTGGCTCAGTACATGGGATTTGCACAGGGGGGCACGGGAATGGAGCCCCGGCCTTGGCAATTGTGAGGCAATGTCTCAACCGCTGAGCTATCTCGGCATCCCCACCTGTTTCTTTAGTTCCTTTTCTCTTTTGGGGAATCACACAACCCCATAAGTGCCTTGTTGAAATTAAATGTTCTACTTGATCAGGTCTTTCCTGTGCTGGTCTCTTTTAGTGAGAAAATGCTCTATTATCCATGTATTTTTCCCGTTAGGGCTGATGTAATAAAGTGTCACAAACTGAGTGGCTTAGAACAACAGAAATTGACTGTCCCACAGTCTGGGGGGCAGAAGTCCCAAATGAAGGTGTCAGCAGGACCCTCTGACAGCAATAGGGAAAGGTCTGTTGTGGTCCTACCCCTAGCTCTGGTAGCCCAAGGTATTCGTTGGCTGGTAGACGCCCATCTTCTTCCTGTGTCTTTTGATCTCGTCTGCCTTCTGTGTATGTCTGTCTCTGTGTTCAAATTGCCCCATTTTTAGATAGACACCCTAATGATTTTATCTAACTTGATCAACTCTGTAACGTCTTGGTTCCCAAAAAAGTCACACTCTGAGATACTGGGGTTAAGATATATCCTTTGGGAGGGCACCATTCAACCCATAACACCACATGACTGTAGTGACCAGAGATGTAACTCCAAGCTGCCACAGGGCTTTCTCAGGCCTGTATTTCCCCAGAGGAATCAAGAGATCTGGGATGAGTGCTGTTTCTCTGGAAGCAGAGTGTCCCTCACCATGATCACAACTTGCAGTGGTAGGTTTAGCTCTGAACTAAGAGCATTTCTTAGTGAGGAATTTTACTGGATAGTGTAAGTGTGGCCCAGTGTGGGCATCAGAAAGCGCCTGAGGCCTGATCATGTTTTCAGGCACAGACCTTAGAGCAGCGGGCTCATTCATTTTTCTGTCTCTGAGTCCAAGGAAAGACGGTATTTTTGGGTGGGGCGAGCTGTGGTAGCACACACTGCCAGGAAGACACCCCGAAACAGCGCATCCTCCATTCCAGGCCTCCAACCCCTCGAGCCAATGAACCCTGCTCGCGTGGGGGCTGTGGCTGCATGAAGCAATGACAGCAATGCCCAGCAGGGCACAGGTCTCATGGCATGGGTGACGGAGACCTCAGTTCTTACCATGCCTTCGGGAAGCGAGTGGCTGGTGAGCGTAACATTGCGCTTCTGGCATCTATTTCAGTCTAAGGGGGTCTAACCAGCAACAGGGTGCTTAACCTGAGATTAAAATAACACTTCTGTGTGACTGGAGATATTCTGCTGTGAGGTGACTACTACCGACCCACCGCTTCCTTCCGACAAAGACTATCTAAATAAAACGCGAGTTTAATTTTTACTGTACTTTGTTCTGTGTTAAAATTAATGCATGCTCCATATGGAAAATGTGCGAGGTGTGCTATTCCTTATTTTCATCAGCATATGCATCACGAAATACTAACAAATGTGGGTGGCATAAAAGAAAACAGGAAAGGGTACCACATATCATTGATGGCTTCGACGTGCCCGGACATCATGCTGGGCACTGACTACAGCAGGGGTGTGCAACCTTTTGGCTTCCGTGGGCCACATTGGAAGAAGAAGAAAAATGGCCTTGGGCTACACAGAAAATACACCAACGCTAATGATAGCTGATGAGCTAAAAAAATTAATAAATAAATTGCAAAAAATAAATCATCATGTTTTAAGAAATTTTATGAACTTGTGTGGGGCCACCTTCAAAGCCATTCTGGGCCATATGTGGCCCATGTGCCACAGGTTGGACAAGCTTGGGCTACATGTTATCACAGCTCACCCTTCCACGTCTGCAATTTGTATGCAGTATATCCTTTCTCTAGATGGGAAGTGGAACCTCTGCGTGGTCTGCCTCCACGCACACAGCGGTCTTTCAAAATCCACGTCTATGCTCGTCTCTTCTCAGAACTCTTCCCTGGTTTACCTTCCCTAGGACCCCTTGGCCTTCATATGTACCATTTCTACATGGCTGATGGACAATTGAAATGGGTTTTTTTCTTTTTATTGTTTTTGACAGAGAGAGAGAGAGAGATACAGAGACAGAGAGAGAACTGAACTGGGGGCACTCCCTAGTTCCGCACATGGTTCCGCACGGGCCAGGGCCAGGACTCGATCCTGGGTCCCTGGCGCTGCAAAGTGAGCACTTAACCCACTGAGCCATCCCGGCTTCCCCTGAAATGGATTTTTAACTACGCTTATTCATGTTGCCAAGTCAAAAAATTTCCAAGCGTAGGGCTATAGCATTGACCTTGTCATGTTATAAATATGGTGAGATTATTGAATAGATATTGAAAACGTGACTGACTAACTCACCAAGAGACGCTTATCTTGGAGCAGGTATGTCAGATTTCTCAGCATTGCACTTGAGGGGTCAGAGGCACTAAATGGATCAATGTCTTGAAGCTTCTTCTGGTCAGAAACTTATTTCCCCAATAACAGACTTGACTTACCAAACTTAGAAGAAGAAAGCTGTACTTCATAAGGAAGTTACGGTGATTGGGTTCATAAGGGACAGGTGAGTGGAATGGAACTCCTCTTTAGGAGGAGCCCGGGCATCTGGAATGAGTGGCTGCCCCTCTGGCCCATCTCTTCACCAGGCGTGTAGGGCCATGAGTAGAAGGTGGGAGCTTTTCAAAGGCAGGGCTGTGCCCTGTCCATTTCTGTATCCCCAGGGCCTGTGAAGTGCCTGCCACACAACAGGTGTTCAATAAATGTTTGATGAATAAATGAAAAAACAAATGACTGAGGGTTGGTTTGTTTTTTAATCCTTGTGAAGTGTTGCCCACCAGGCACAGGGCAGAGGAAGACTGTTTACTTTTATTGTGTGAAATCTTTGATTTCATCCACGGGGCCTGTGTTAATTTGCTTGACTTCAAGGGATTTAGATCTGGGAAAAGGCACAATGCATTTCTCGAGTGGGGTTTCATTTCCTCAGTGATTTTGTCATGAAGTTCCATTCAAGCATAACTCAGTAGACGTTAACATGTAAACAATTATGTTGAATGAGCTGATGTATAATTGCAGTGATCCATTAGGGTCCCCTGACTTCAATGTTACATTCTAAGGTGTTCAGTGACTTAATAAAAGGTCAAGTACAAAGCAAAAGGTGAACACCTCCTTCCCGAATCCTTCCTTCAGTCCATATCCAAAGAATATTGCCAACTTTTCCACAGCCATGCCCCCATTATTTCTTTACATTTCTCTGTCCCACTTATTCCCAGGCAGAGAAAACTCAAACAACAGGAATTTGTAAACCCTTCCACACTTCATTTGTTTCCCATCTGCTTCCTAGACTTGCCTGAGCCCTTAAACTCTTACAAATGTTTGCCTCTCAACCCCAAAGATAAGTGACAGCCTCAGATAAAGCATTTGTCACTTTCTTCTTTCATGTGGCATCTGTCTCATGCCTGGATACAGTTGATTTGCCCATAGTAAAAAGGACAGTAATCAGAAAAGAGGATTACAGTACATTCAGAGGCACTCAAGGGAGGTAAATAAATGTAATGCCAAGAAGGTATTAAAAAGCAGAACTATCTGCAAGAGGAGAACAGGTTTAGAGAGAAAAAAGAAACAACAAAAACCTTCTAGGACAATCCCTGTACTTCAGAAATCTGGAATTTAGTCGGAAGCTTGATCACTAATTTTCCATTTTAGGTAATTTAAGGGGTAGCCACAGTTTAGTGGGCTTTGTTTATGGAGTCCCTTTTTCTGAAGCAACCTAAGCTATGAAAAATGAATATTCGTCATTCTTTCTATACATATGTATACAAAGTGTGGGTGTGTGTGGGCAGGGTGGATTAAGAGGGTTGTGTAAAGCCACAGGAAATGAGAAATTTCTTTGAATAAAAATTGTACTTAAAAATCTGGGGAAGACATTATCTTTTTGTATTAGACAAATGTGCATTTGTCATGTAATATAATGGGATTTTTACAGGAATTTAAAAAATTAACATGAGGTATCAGTTAATTGTGGCACTAGTGGCACTTGCTTCAGATTAGCAGATTTCCGCTTTCTGCGGGAGGGTTCTCTCTGCTATTGGACCTGCAGGCAAAAAGACTGATCAGAAATCTCTGCTGGGGAAAGCTGGGATGGCTCAGCAGGTTAAGTGCTCACTTTACAGCCCCCAGGACCAAGGATCGAATCCCAGCCCATGCGGACCCACATGCTGAACTGGGGTGTGCCCCCAGTTCAGTTCTTGCCGGGACCTATGTGAGAGGCTCTCAGCCCAGTTCCTGCCCTGTGCAGCCCTGTGCCCGCCTGTGGAGTGAGACTATATGGAAAACTAATGTCAACTATGGAGACTGCTCTGGGCCCTCCCCCTTCTCTCTGTCTCTCTCTGTCTCTGTTTCTCCCTGTCAAAAATCAAAACAAATCTTTAAAGAAGAAAAGAAAAGAAATCTCTGCTGTATGTATTGACTAGAGACTTGTCCATATAGTTAGCATTTCTGTAGTTAGCATTTCTACTGTGAACTTTCAAAGGGATTATTACTTGAGTCCTGCCTTATTTTGTTTTCATTATTTCTCTCTTCTGGCCAACTCTCCAAGCCTATGACTACTGGCCATCAAGGAATTTTAATCAAACAAACCAAAAGAAAGAAAAAGAAAGAAGGAAGTAAGGAAGGAAGGAAGGAAGGAAGGAAGAAAGAAAGAAAGAAAGAAAGAAAGAAAGAAAGAAAGAAAGAAAATGTGTGGTACATGACACATTCTTTTTTCCTCTCGATTTTTATGCCACTCCTCAAAGGATCACATTCTCTGTTGTGTGAGTCATGGTAGTGGGTCTGAGACAGGACTGTGGTTCAGCCCTAGATGAGGTTGGAGAAATGAGGAGAATGGACGCTAAGTAGGTGGCGGTAGGAATTAGGGGGAAAAAAATCAAAATTCAATTTGTAGTTCTTCATGAAAGAGTCATAAAAGGGTGAACTAAAACTACTTTTAAAAGTTGGATGATTCATACTATACAAATATGAAGAACTGGGACATTTTCTTTTTCCTTTTCTGCCTTGGTAAAGACTGTATAAAATGAAATCTCTGTTTTAAGTTTTCAGGTGAAGTGGCTTGTTGAAAAGAACTCAGCTTTGAAACAAGACAGATATGAGCTCAAATCTTGCTTCTGTTATTAACTAGTTGTGACCAGGGCAAGTTACTTAGTCTCTTGCATCATCCATACCCTCATCTATAAAGCAGGGATGACATATTGCCTTAGGTGAAGTGTTAAAGCTAGAATATGTGAGTGGTCTGACATGTAATATTCATTAATTTACCTTGTGTTGGTCATCTATCTCTGGGTAACAAATTACACAAAACATAGTGGCTTCAAAGAACAAACACTTGTACTCTCATTTTGTTTATGGGCCAGGAATCTGGGGACACTATAACTGGGTGTCTCTGGTTCAGGATCTGTCCAAGGTGGCAGTGAAGGTGTTGACTTGAGTTGCAGTCTCATCTGAAGGCTCAAGTGAGGAGGGTCTGCATTAAAGCTCACTCGCTGTTGCTGACAGGTCTCAGTTCCTCACTGGCTGGAGGAACTTAGTTCCTTGCTGCGAGAACCTTGGTATAGGGCAGCTCATAACATGGCTTCCCTCAGAATGACAAACAAGAGAATGAAAGAAGCCATGCAAGATGAAGCCACCGCTTTTTTTGTGACCACCTTGAAAGTAATAGCTCATTACTTTTTGTCATACTCCATTCATGAGAAGAAAGTCACAATGGGCAACCTATACACAAAGTGGGCAAATTTAACACGAGCATGAATACCAGGAGGAAGAGAGCACTGGTATCTATCTTAGAGGCTCCTACTACACCTTTGCATTCATCAGACTTATTTAGAATCTACTCTTAGTCAGGCATTGTGCTAGGTAAGAAAACATAAAAGTGAGTAAAATGAGACATGGTATCTGCTCCCATGTGGCTTACAGAAGAGGCAGGATTGAATCATTTAAAATTACAACTCTTAGTGTAAAGACAGCATATCCAAGTGCCACATGGACTTGGCCTAGTCAGCAGTCAGTGAATACTGTCCTGAGGAAGTGACACATTGATCAAAGGCCTTATGGTTATCCGGGAAAAGGAGGAAGGGGAAAAATCATCCCAGAGAGGATAACAAGTGTATAGGTCCCAATTTGTCATGATATCCTTAAATTTTTAATCCTCAATTAATTTATGACACTTGATCAACTTGGTAAAGATCTTTACCTTATGTGCTTATTTAATTTCACTTCAGTCAATAGCCAAGTAACTTGGAGAGCCAGGGATGTAGATACAACTCAGAAGAGAGAGCTCTACAGCAGTGCATCTCCCTATTCATGAACATCTGAAGCTTGTTGGATCTGATTAAAATACAGATTCAGGTTTGGTAGCTCCTGGATTTCCCACTCAAATTGTGGTCCCAGAAACAGAAGAAAAGCATCAATGTCTTGTGGGAGCTTGGCAGAAAGGTAGGACCTCAGGCCCCAGACCAGAGCTCTTGAGCTGGTGAGCATATGAATCACCTGGGAGACTGGGCTCCATTCTGAAAATACTACTTCATTTGGTTTGAACGAGATTCAAGAGCTGGCATTTCTACCAGGCTCCCAAGGGATATTGTGGTCACCACCACACTTTGAGTAGTACCGCTCTAGACTTCTAGAGCTCAAACTCTTACCCAGCACATTCAGGAAAAGACCGTGAATGGTGGTCTCTGCAGGAGTGAATCTTAAGGAAAAATATTCTCTGCTGGGGGGAGGGAAGAAGGGCTCATCCTCTTTCTTCTTGGATGAGGAATCCTTGATGCAGGTGGTGAGGAAGAGCTGGAGAGAGGATGTCCACACTCTGGCAACTGTGTATTTATTTTAGGGAACCTTCAGGGACCTTCAGCATCTTCCATGAGTTAGTAGCTAAGAAAGATTTTTACCATTGCAATTACATTTCTTGCAGACACATTTTAACCTGAGCAACCCTTTTCATTTCTTGGAATCTCCATGTGTCCTTGGGAGACCCACAGAGCACAGGCTATGTGATGTTCATGTTCTAGAACTGGACTCAGAAGACCTAGGAGTGACCATCAGTTCTACACTTCACTGGCCCTGAAACTCTGGACAAGACACTACTCCTTCTGCACCATTATTCTCATCTTTAAAAGGAGACTACCAGCCTCAATTACCTAACACGGCCATTGTAAGAATCCAACGACCCCTCTTCTTTATTTTTTCCTTCCTTTCTCTTTCCTCTGTTTCTCTTCTCTTCCTTCTCTATGTATTCTCCTGTTCCATCCTTCCCTTCCCTTCCCTTCCCTTCCCTGGAACCCAAGAGAAAGGTGGGAGGTGGATGAGATGGGGGTGTAAGGAGCACATCCATGAGAGAAGTTAGTCTGGTACAAAGTAATAGAGCCTGAGTGGAATCAGGGAGTCTCCTAGTGGGGTGCAGGTGGGATGATTTACAGTGTCTAAACCTGAAAAGGGTGAGAAAGATATTCATGTACAGTGGAAGTGGAGGTGGTGTTGGGGTGGTCCTAACTACAGAATTTGGCTACCTAGAAGAAGATTGATCAAATAAATAAATATATCAAAGACAATGGAAACTGGGAACTTGCTGTTGGAAAAGGGAGTTACTGATATGGAAAAACAGAAAATTAGAATGGACCCTATGACTCTGAATTAGAATTGTTTATAGATAGAGGTAGAAACAAATATAGATGTGTGTATGTGTATGTGTGTATGTGTATTCCCTAGCCCTCTCCAGTAAGATGTCTTGGGATCTGCAATCCCCCAGTAGCAGTAAGAACACTTAGCACCTTATCTTCACTTCCAAATGCCATATTTCATTAAAAGGACCCAGGGCTCTTTGGAAAAGTTGCTGATTCCATAACTGGGACAGGGAGAATAAGGAAGTGAGTGTTCTAAGAATGATAGACATGTTAATACCAGCCTGAAGGAGTTCCCACTGGCCATATGTGAGAAATTTTAGCATCACATAAATAATAAGAGCAACAAATTATAATCTAATGAATACAAATAGGAAACCAAGGGTCCAGACAGGTATGAAGACATGAATAAAGTAAAGCTCTGATAAGAAATGGGTTATTTCCATTGTTTCAAATGACCTCTCCACTAAATAGTTTTGAATTGTAAAGCAAAAAAAAACAACAACGTAATTTTACTGGCAGACAGCACCTTAATCAAGTCATCACAATGGAATCAACTGATCAGTAATGGGATAAACTGAAATGATGCGACACCCAATCACACGCAACAAGAGCACTACAGCATTACTTCTGTGATGTTCCAGCCAAAGATGTGTCGCCTGAATGTGGTCCTGAAGAACTATGGTAACTTCTTTCTCCAACGGTGAGAGCCTCTCAGAAGACATTCTACAAAATTACTGATCTGAAATCTTCTAAGTGTCAGGGTCATGAAGACAAGGGATGCCCAAGAAACTGTTCCAAATTGAAGAAGACAGGAGACATAACAAAATGCACTGTATGTATACTCCTGAGCTGTATCTTTTTGCTCTAAATGGCATTATGGGAAAACATTTAGATGAAGTCTGAGGATTAGGTGGTGGTAATGTACCAATATTCATTTCCTGACTTTGGTGGTTATCGTGGGGTTTTATAGGAAAATATCCTTATGTATAAGAAATATACTAGAATTCAGGGTTGATAGCACATCATGTTGGCAACTTATTCAAGTGGTTTAAGGGAAAAGTCCTTTGTTCTATATTTGCAATATATCTTTAAGTGTGAGATTGTTTCAAAAAGAAAAAGAAAAACCACCAAAACAAAACCATGACGCACATCAATGGCTCCTGAGAGACCCAAAGCGCTTTACAAAAGGCAGGTGGGCTGATGTCATCCTCGGCTCCATCTGCCATTTGCTCCGTGTAAACCATCACGACGTCCTTCCGTTTCTACTGGCAGACTATTTCTGGTCTCTGTCTCATCCATCACTTTCAATAGCACCACTGGGTTTAGGTCTCACCACTACTCAACAGAACCCAAGCTGTTCTTCCTGCCTCCAGAGTCAACTCCTCTTTCTCTTTGCTCCACCCTGCCCCAGCCCCAACGCCTCCCCTGTTCCCCACTCTGCTGACAGAGGGGTTTTCCTAAAACCCAAACCTGCTGTCTCACTGTTTTGCTTAAAATCTATACGTCCTCTGTCTCCCACTGCAATCCATGAAGTCCCAGCTCTTTAAACATCCCTTATGCTGGTGACAGCCTGTCCTTCAGCTTCCTCTACTTCTGCTCCCACTTTTATGCATGGTTTGACCAACACTGAAAAATTCACCTTCCCAGGAACGCACCAGTACCTTCCTCAGTAATGCTATTCCCTCTGCTTTCTTCTCCCTGAAAGACTCCTGCTCATTCTTCAAGATCCAGCTCAGATGTCACTTCTGTGACGCCTGCTCTGATCCCCACTGCCCAACCCCAAGCAAAGTGAACAATGTCTCCCTTTGGGATCCAATGACTCTTTGTACAACTTCTTTCGTAATAACTATCACTGATAGAGAATTGTTTGTTTCATACTTGTCGATCATCAAGCTGTGAGCACTTTGAGGGCAGGGACTGTGTCTTAATATGGTTGTCACCAGCACAGTGCCTGGCACCTTGTCAGAATTCAATAAATGCCAGTTGAGCCAATGGCAGGGGAGGGGGTTGTTTGGATGCTTATGAGGCACTTGGTGCCATTGATGTTGCGACCCTTCCCTCCTTCTGGGATGGAAGAGCCTGCCACGGTTTGAAGAGATGTGATGGGTCTGGGACATGCATAGTTATACTCAAAATATTTTGCTCCTCCACACTAAGGTTTGCTCTCTTTGTCGAGCAATTCTGAAGCACCAAGAAATGGTATGCTATTTTTACTCTTTCCGCACATGAAGAAGGACTCTGATAAAGTCTTCCCCAATTCCCCAGCCTCCATGGAGTGGGAGGAGCCTGTCCAGCCAGAGCGTGCAGAGTGGTGGGGAGCATGTAAACAGGGGTGGGTGCTACTTATCCTGGTCCGTGGGGGATGTCCACACCTGTAATGAGCAAAGCCAGAAGCTGCATAAGGAGGCTAAGGTCCAAAACACTGAGTGAGAGCCAGGTCCTGTGCAAAAGCTGGTGGGGAGTCAGTGCAGGAACCCACTGACTGAGCATCAGTGGGGTGCAGGGCAGGGCGTCACCAAGTGTTAGCCTCAGCTGCAGCTGGCAGGGGCCTGATGTTTGAGGACTAGCAGAGGCGCAAGGGTACTCTAGGACTGGTTAGTGGATTCACTGAAAGGGTCCAGAGTGAGTCAGAAGATGATGAAGCATAAGTGATCAATAAGGCTTCTCGTATTGTCACGAATATTTATTTTTGCTTTGTATCAAAGCATCTTTACAGTTCATGGGATTTCAGTTGGCAGACAAATGCATCTTGTGAGGAGAAACCTAATGTCATCCTTGGGCTGGGCCAATTGTGTGCGTTGGGGACTGGATGATAAAGTCCTACTGAGTCCTGAGAAACAAGGCAGGAACACAGCACCCAAGGCATCTAGTCATCCCAGCTCATTACCGCTGAGAGTCAGCATGTAGTCAAAGTCAAATTATTTCCAAAGTTTTTTCCTAATACAAATATATGCAACTCAGATATAGCTGTCTTTTAAGTGAGCCCAGAAGAAATTAGGAATGAGTCATTCCATTTACCAAAATAAAAAAAAGACTCATAATAGAAAATTCTTTTATAGAGCAAGCTGCCCACATGTATTTAAAAAGAGCTGGGAGTTAGGTAAACTGTAATAAGCACACGAATGACTGACTGGGAGTACATCTATAGAAGTCAATTATACCCATCCCACACGTCCAGGAAAGAGATGTAAGCCACTCTCACAAAATCAAACAAGTCAATGACTGAGTTAAAGCAGCATTGATTCCAAGCTTGTGAGTCAAGAGTACAATGTGACTTTTTTTTTTTAAGTCCTCATTTTTTAATTAATGCAATATTTGCTGAGCCCCAACTACCTTGCTAGGCACTGAGAATAAAGCTGGGAACAAGATGGAAATAATCCTTACTTGTATCCAATGTTAGTCTAGTGAGAAAGATAGATGACAAATAAAGGGACAAGTGATTCTAAAAGTTGCCAATTGTGGTAATGTTGTGCAGGAAGCAGCCAAGAAGCTGAGATTGGGTGTTGGGGAAGGTGGCTTGGTTGAAAGGATTAAGATAGAGTAGCTGAAAAGGCCCCTGTGAGAGGTAACGTTTGAGTTAAATAAGGTTGCTGGTGGGAGCCAGCCATGTGAGGCATGGGAGAGGTCCAGGCAGCAGGCTATTGCTATGGCTGTCATCTGGCGGTATGGGCTCCAAAGCCTGGAACAAAATTAACCTTGAGGAAAGTTCTAGAGAGAGTCACTGTAGTGGTGACAGTAAGGAGCACAGCAAGTAGGAACAGGGAAAAAAGAATTTTGCTGAGAACTTTGGTTTCCTAAATTGACTAACTCAGTCCTTAATTGTCCGTGTTAGTGTCAATTTGATCTCTTACTTTGTCTTGCCATAGTATTGCTAAAAAAATCCTCTTAACTATGTAGGAAAGCATTGAATCATTGAAGTTTATAGGGAAGGTTATAGCGTGTGCAAAGGCCTTCAGTTAAAGAAAGGCCTGGTCAATTTGAAGAACAGAAAAGAAACAGAAGACAGTATGCCTGGAGCCTCGTGACTATGAAGGTATCTTGAAACATGGTTGAATCGATAGAGTAGAGGAAAATCGTGCAGTTCCTTGGGATTCACTCTAAGGGCAGTGGGGAGCCAATGAGGAATTTTAAGCAAAAGAATGCTATGTTTCAATTTGCACTTAAGAAGGTTACTCTTTATGGCAGGAGACTCAACTGGATGCAGGGGACCATTTGCACCATGGACTAGCCATCCAATCAGGGGATAATGATAGCCTGGGTCAAGATGATGGCAGGCAAGATGGAAACATTGTGGATGAACTTGTGATATGTTTTGGAAATAGAATTGACAAAGTCCGCTTTGGGTTAGATGTGGGCTTGAGATAAAGGGAAAAATCAAGAATGACTAGTAGGCTCCTATGAGTAGATGAGCATCCGGCTGATGACATTTCCTGAGATGGGGGGTGTGCAGAAATAATAACTTTGGGAATTGGGAGTACAGGGAAAATCAAGAACTCATGATAGGTGTTGTATGTCTTTGAGACATACAAGTGGAGCTGTCAAATAGACTGTGGATGAGTGAGCCTGGAGTTTAGAGGTGAGGTCCGTTCTGAAGAAAAAGAAATTCATGTATACAACCATGCAGATGGTGGTTGGCTTGCCTCAGGGCAAGCCACATACTCTTCACATACTCTTCAAGTATTTGCACCTTTTCTCAAGGCAGAATCTTAGCAATGACATATCTCTAGGGCATTGTGAATTACTGTATTAATTGCTTGCCAAGTGTCTTATCTTAGAAAACATACATTGGTTAGTGATTACTAAGTTAGAAGTGGCAGGCATTCTATTTAAGTGACTCCATTTAATCTCTGCAATTTTATGAGGCATAGAGGGCAGACATGAGTGCATTCGGAGGCAAGATAAGGAAACAGAAACTCAGAGAGATGAAAGGGCCTCCCTACAGTTACTGGTATGCGGCAAAGCAGGGAGTGGAACCCAGGCTCTCTGACTCCAGACTCATGCTCCTTCCCTCATGATTCCTCTCCTCTTAGTAATCATCTCTCTCTTTTTAAAGATTTATTTTATTGTTTAAGAAACGGGGGTTAGGGGAGCAGTCTCCATAGTCGTACATCATTAGTTGTCACATAGTTTCATTGCACACAAGTGGATGTGGGGCCACGCAGGGAAGGAACCAAACTGGGAGCTTCCCACGTGGGAGACATGCCCCAGTTCAGCATATGGGTTTGCATGGGCTGGGGCTGGGATTTGATCCCTGGACCTCACAGTTGGAAGGCAAGCACTCAACCTGCTGAGCTATCCCAGCATCCTCAGTAATTGTCTCTTATATACTCCTCATTGGAGAGTAATATCTCTAGAACTTTAATAGTATAGTAGCTGTGTGAGTTGGAACAAGTCACTGAACCCCTCTGAGCCTTCATTTCTTCAATTATTACAATGCTTAATTTTATGTGTCAAATTGGCTGAGCCATCAAACATTCTGGATGTTTCTGTGAAAATATCTTTAGATGAGGTTGAGATTTACATTGGTGGACTTTGATATAGCCGATTGCCCTTCATAATCTGACTGAGCCTCATTCAGTCAGTTGAAGGCCTGAATAGTACAAAAGGCAAACCTACAGCAAGCAGGAAAAATTTCTGCAGCAGACAACTTGAATTGCAACATAGACTTTCTGAGTTTCCAACTTGGCCCAGCGTGTCAATTTTGGACTTGCTGGCTTCTATAATTCGGTGAGGCAATTATTTAAAACAAATCTCTTTATATTTGGTATGAATATATATGTAAAATTGGGTATTATACAATGATTAAAATCGATTGTATAGATTGTTTTAAACTATTTAAGAATTTTTAATTATACATTTTAAATAATAAAGCAGAGTATTGTATGATACCCACAATGTCCACTTTCTCATATTTAACAGATGTTAACATTTTGTGTTATTTACTGCAAATGTCTTTTTGAATTAAGAAACAAAATATAGTAGAACTATAAAATAAAGTTTAAATGCCATTCTCCTTCCCTGCCTTTTTCTCTCCATAAACACCTGGTCGGTGTGCATCTTTCCTGTGCATGTTTTTGTACTTTTACTACATAAAATGTGCACATAATAATTCATATGTTATATGCATCTAACACTAAATGGTACTATACTATGCATTTTCCTTTATTACTTGGTTAAGTCCCCATTATATACCAGGACCCATGCTTATAACTTCTCTGTATAGTAAACTCTCAGTTAACTGGCATTTATGGGGATTGGTAGATGCTAGATAAACGTAAGTAGACCCTCCACTAACTGAAACTCAAGAAACTAACACTTGTTGTTTGAGAATGCTGGTTGCTTGAGTTCTGGTTAACAGAGAGTCTACTGTATTATCTTATTCAGTCCTTACAATAAGCCTAGTGGGTCTGTACAATTGCCCCCATTTTACAGAAGGGGAAATAAAGCTCAGAGATATTAAATCACTTAGTAAGGTCACAAAATTAGTAAGTGACAGAAATAGACCAGGATTCAGTCCTCTGCCCAATCTTCTCTCAAGCACTGGGCTTTTTCATTATTCTCATTTAGTTTTCTTGCCATGTAGGTTCAATTTCCCACTTGGCCTTTCTTTTCCCTGCCCTTTAAAACCACGGCAGAACTGACTGTCCCCCACAGCCCCCAGGTCCTCACATCTGCTAGCAGGCCCCATTTTGAGGTTGCTCAGACAACTTGCAGTGTAGAAAGAAAGGGATTTCTGAAGGGCCCCATGACCCCACCAGCACATGTCTACATCAGAAAGAGAGTGCTCTCTCAATTCTGGTTCTATAACAACTGGGGTTTTGATTATCTATCACAGTATGACAACCACCTCCAAACTCAGAGGTTTAAAACAACCATTTTATCATCTTTGCTGATGCCATGGACGAAACGTTCTGGGAGCAGTTCTTCTGGTCGACCTCCTGCAATTTCAGTCAGAGGGTAACGGGCTGGAGTCACTGAGAATCAACTGGGATGCTGAGGCTTGGGTCTCTCTCCCACTCCGTTCCAGGGGGTCTGTCCACATGGTCTCTCCAGCAGATAGCCAAACATCTCACATGGCTCCAGGATCCCTAAAGTGCCAAGAAGAAAGCTGCCAGGCATCCTGAAGGCTCGGGCCCCAAACCCTCACAATGTCACTTCAGCCAAATCCTATAGTTTAGAGTGAGTCACAGGCCAGCCCAGGTCCTACATGGGAGGATCTGCACAAGGATGTGAACACTGGGAGATGCAGTTCCTCAGGCGCCATCTTTGAAAGCTACCACAGTGGGAAAACTTGGGACTTCATCTCTCACCCCAAATGGGTTTTGTGTAACACTTAATGATTCGATGCTTTCCTAATATAGTTAAGATGGCTTTCTAGCAACACTGTGGCAAGACAAGTAAGAGATAAAATTGACATTAATACTGACAGCTAAGGACTAAGTTAGTCAACTTAGGAAACCAGAGTTCTCAACAACATTATTTTCTCCCTGTTTGTACCTGCTGAGCTCCTTAATTTCATCACTACAGTGACTCTGTGTAAACTTTCCTCAAGGGTTAGTTTTGTTTCAGGCTTTGGAGCCCACGCCACCATGTGATAGCCATAGACACAGCCTTCAATATTGGATTTAAATCACCAAAGGAACCCATCTTTAATTTTAGACTTTGGGATGGGCCATGTATCCCACTTTCTCCCTTCTCAAAAAACCAACATAGGATTAGTAGTGAGAATCTTTTTATGTCACTTTAGGAAATATTTTGAGCTCTTTCAAGTCCATAAAGGGACTTCTTTAATGCAAATTAAACAGCATATTTTTAAGATAATTAATGTACTCATATCATCATAGTCAAAATTTTTAAGTTTCAAAAGGAATTGAGTAAGAATCTACCTGCCACAGACACATGGTTTCCCTCTGTCTTCCCCCCTCCCACACCCAGAGCTAGTCTATATTTCCTCTTCTGGAGATATTAAATGCATATACAAACAAATATTTATTTTTTCCCCGTGTTTTTAAACAAAAATGTAAAATTACACTTTATATACTACTCTGAACCTTGCTTTTTTTTAAATTTTTTTTTTATTTTTTTATTGTTTTTGACAGAGAGAGAGATACAGAGACAGAGAGAGAACTGAACTGGGGACCGGGATTAGATCCTGGGTCCCCAGCGCTGCAAAGTGAGCACTTAACCCACTGAGCCATCCCGGCTTCCCCAGAACCTTGCTTTTTTTTTTAATTTTTTAAAAAGATTTATTTTATTGATTTTTGACAAAGAGAAACAGAGACAGAGAGAGACAGAAAGAAGGGGGAGGGTCCAGAGCAGTCTCCATAGTTGACATTAGTTTTCCATATAGTTTCACTCCACAGGTGGGCACAAGGCTGCGCAGGGCAGGAACTGAACCAGGACCCTCCCACATAGGTCACAGCAAGAACTGACCTGGGGGTACACCCCAGTTCAGCATGTGGGTCAGCATGGGCCGGGGCCGGGATTTGATCCTCAGTCCCCAGGGTTTCAAAGCGAGCTCTTAACACGCTGAGCCATCCCAGCTTTCCCAGAACCTTGCTTTTTTACTTACTAATCTTGAATACTTTTCTGTATCATACATAATTTCCTTATTCTTTCTTTTTTGATAGCTGCATAAATATTCCATTGAATGCATGTACAATAATGTATTTAAACAGTTCCCACTTGATGGGCACTTAGGTTCTTTCCAATATTTTGCTGCTATTAATAAAGGTTATAATTAGAATGTTATAATAAACTGTTATAATTAGTGTGTATGCATCATTTTATACATGTGTGCGTTTATCTGTGGGATAAATTCCTAGAGTTGAAATTTCTGGGTTAAAAAGTGTAATTTGGGGGAAGCCGGGACAACTCCGTGAGTTAAGCGCTCACTTTGCAGCCCCAGGGACCAAGGATCGAATCCCAGTCCCCAGCCTCTGCAGACCCATATGCTGAACTGAGGTGTGCTTCTGATTCAGAGGCCCCCAGCCTGGTTCCCACCTTGCATGGCCCCCACCCACCTGTGTGGAATGAAACCATGTCAAAAACTGATGATGTGCAACTATGGAAACTGCTCTGGGCCCTCCCCCTTCTCTCTCTCTCTCTCTCTCTCTCTCTCTGACTCTCTCTGTCTCTGTCAAAAACAATAAAATAAATCTTTTTTAAAAGATTTAAATTTTTTTAAGTGTAATTTGATAGATATCACCAAGTTGCCACCCAAACATGTTGTACTAATTTACATTCTCACCAGTAATTCATGACTTGCCTGTTTATCTCACCCTTGTTAACACTTTCTGATGTTTCTAACTTTTGTTTATCTAATAAGGAGAAAGTGTTATTTCAGTGTGATTTTATTTTTAATGTTTTTTATTATGAATGTAATTGATCATCCATTTTTATGCTCAGGTGCCATCTGTATTTAATTCCTTTTCTGTGAACTATGCATTTAAATCCTTTTGTTCATTTTCCTTTTGCTTATGATAGTTTTCTTTTTTATTTTATTTGTAAGGGGTCTGTTGTCGTGGTGGTTGTTGTTGTTGTTTGGTTTTAATGCAGGAGTTTGTTTTTAATGCCTGTAAGAGTTGCAAATTGTTTTCCCACATAATCATGTGTCTTTTTACTTTAAATAGTTTTACTAGGCAAAAATTTTATCATAATTTTTATGTCATCATATTCATCAGTATCATATCATTTTTAAAATGACTTCCCCACTCTGAGGGGAAAAAATAAGAAAATTTTTAGTGTTCAACCTTTTGGCTTCCCTGGGCCACATTGGCAAAAGAAGAATTGTTTAGGACACACATAAAATACACTAACACTAATGATAACTGATGAGCTAAGAACAAAAACAAAATTCACACAAAAAAATCTCATAACGCTTTAAGAAAGTTTACGAATTGGTGTTGGGCCGCATTCAAAGCCGGCCTGGGCCGCGTGCGATATGCGGGCCGTGGTTTGGACCGGCTTGTATTAAAATGACATACCTGGGAGTCAAGATCACGGTTGCCTGGTGAGGGTAGGCAAGAGGATGGGATGCGGCAGACTAAAGGCGTTAGATGAGGCTATTGTGAAGATCTGGGTGCTGGGTGTAGGAAGCAGGCTGATAGGTGCTATGCCATTATTAAAAACTAGCCAATCAATTACGTTCTTGAGCTAGTGCCTGTGTGACGGCTCAGCCGGCTCATGCTGGCAGCCTGGTGGCCGTGTTCTAGCTTGGGGCCGCTGAACAAAACAGCTCTTGGACCTACAGTGGTCCTGAGCTGATTTGTTCTCGCTATTAACTATAATGACTGAAGGGGAGTGGTGTTGGGCTTTTGTTGCTTTCACGTGCATAGATGTATATGAACGACGGTGCAGTAGTTTCTGACGCGCCCATTGCCAGCAGCCACTCATCTGAGTTCTTTCTAGCAGTCGTGTGTCTCTAGTTCTGCTACGTGAACATGTTCTGCATTCCTGGTACCACTAAATGTACTATAACCTCTACTCCAGCCTCCAACTCAGACGCCCCCTCCCCCGGTTGCCTTCGGGGGCACCCAACTCAAATACTACCCGATGTCTCAGATATCAGCCTCCACGGCCAAGAAAAGTAAACGTTCCTCACAAGAATGTTCTCCTCTTTTCTCTACCCTCATTGACACAATCATCTCAGCAAGAACCGTGGTGCTCCTCTGGGCCATTCTTGGCCTCCAGCTCTCTCTTACCTCCTGTCTAGTCAATCACCCTGACTTGTCAATTGTACCTCCTGAATACTTCCCAGAATTCCCCCTTCTCTCATCTCTGCCACCATGGCCCTCATGCCAGCCTTCCTCACCTCTCTCCCGGGCTGAAAGAAAGCACTTCACTTGCTTGTCTTCTACCTCCCTTCCTCCCTACAGACTTGACGGCGATGCACTTAAATCACAGATCCAAAATGTGCCCTTTTCACCTTTATTTGTTCCACTGAAAAGTATTATAAAACAGTACCTGCCTTCTCCAAAATGTCAAATAATAGAAGTATGGATAGTAATAAGAGGAGCCTCTGTACTATTTCTCTTTCTTCTAAGAATTTCTCTTCCTCAGCTCCATAAATGACCTTCTGCCCCCGCCCCCCGACCTCTGCTCCTCAAGAGCTGCTATTTTCTTCTTTCATCTCTCACTCAGGCCTCAGTTAATACATTCACACTGAGAGTTATTTCTTATAAATTTAGACTCAGGCCCAAAGTATCGAATCCACCTCTCTCTGTGGCTGTAGATGTACGCTGTAAAATTTGGTGGCCAGACACCTTGTCCTAATGAGTGGAAAAGCTGATGCAGCCAGTCTGAAGAGAGAAGGGAGAATGAAATGGCACAGAGATGCAAGGATAAGCAGAATGGAGAGAAAGAACCCCGTGTGGCTATTGTTTTCTGACATAAATGAATCATACCAGGCAAATTGTACTTTCATCTATTTTCTTTCATTTGACAATGTATCTTGGCAATATTTCCATCTTATTCCTTATAAAGGTACTTTGTTCTTTTAATAACTGCCTTATATTTAATAGTCTGAATGTCTCGTGGTTTAGTTAACTATTTCTGACCAATAGGTAGGTCGTTCTCAATTTCTTGCTGTTACAGAGAACAGTACTATAAATGTCCTGGTACAAATATGTATTTCTTTTTTTGTAGCAGCGAGTTCTGAAAGGGGAATAATGACTCCCAGTGTTCCAAACACTCCAGTATTTCCAAGATAAAATTCATGCTTCTTAAAAAGGCAAACCACCACCACCATCAGCATCCTCACCCTCCCTACTTTTCAGGAACAGAAATGGCTTGAAGCTTCTTGCTTGTTTACCATGCTTTCCTTAGCGACTGCTGAACCCGGAATTCTGTTTCCACCCATCTCTGCTCAATTCATTCCTTTTCCTTCTTTATCACTCAGTTCAGACGTCAATTATTTCAGAAAACTGCACACCACTCTTGTTTCCTATGCCATATTGTATCCAATTCATTCATTAATATACCTGTATTTGCCACTGGATTAACTGGATTATGAGTTGCTCTGGGTCAGGAACTAAGGACAGTATTTGTGTCATATTGTTTTTATATTCAGAGTGCTTATTAGCAAAGTATCTGGACAATTACAATTGAATGAGCATAGGTCTGCACTGATAGATTTATCAGCTCCCACACCCTCATGACATGCATACTTGCTCCTTTTAAAAGTTAATTGATCTGGTATATTTCTTTTTCTCTAACCAATAGCAATACTACAAATACATATACACTTACACCATAGTGTGTAGATGAATGCATTGTTTTAGTTTTGTATTTTCTTCTGGTTGTCAAGTTAATTGCCTAAGTTAAGGTTTTCATTTGTGAAGACAATAATAATAACAGTAGCTATCATTAATGCTCTTCCTTATTTGCAAGTTCTGGATTAAATGATTACCAAATCTTCTCCAGTCCTTGTGGTTCTTAAGGGTAAGCACCATTATTCCTATTTCACAAATACTGAATGTAAGAGGATAATACCTCAACCAGCATCACACAGCTTTAAATAAAAAAAAAAGTGGGGCACAGGGGGGCGGGAGGGGGGTCCAGGGAGTTCCAGCCCGTGCAGACCCATTTGCTGAACTGAGGTATGCTTCCTATGTAGGAGGCCCTGGGCTTGGTTCCCACCCTGCACGGCCACACATCCACCTGTGTGGAATGAAACTACGGTATGTAGAAACTGATGATGTGCAACTATAGAGACTGCTCTGGGCCCTCCCCCTTCTTTCTGCCTCTCTCTCTCTCTCTCTCTCTCTCTCTCTCTCTCTCTCTCTCTCTCTCCTCTCTCTCTCTCTCTCTTCCTCTCTCAAACAATAGAATCTTTTTTAAAAAGCCAGTTCTAGAATTCAGATCTTAGAGGATTGAAAACCCACCCTCTTTTCCTAATCAGTTTCATTTATAGTGTTTTTAATCCATAAAAGGGCTATTGTCTCAAGTTTCCTGGTATAAGATTCAAGACCCACAAATTTAAACCTAGCTGGGAATTGCAAACACCTTTCATTTATTGCTGCTATAATCAAAGAAGAGGCTTTTACTTAAATAAAGTATTAAGGTTTAAGGGGTAGAAGCATAAAACAGAAATAGTTAATGAATATTCTAATTGTTCTTCTGCCCCTCCTGCATTAACCTCCATTGAATTTTAGTTAGATCACATTCTCCAAGTGCTATCATTACACTTCACATATATTCCTTCTAATTTCAATATTAAGCTAATTTTCAACACTAACTACCTATGATTAAATGTTACCCCTAAGCAGTAAACAAATGCTTAACGTTATTAGCCAAACACATACAAAGTCACCCCTCAGTAAATTGAGATTTACTAAACTGCAATGACAGACTAAATTGCATCCATGTCACAAGGGATTTTTAAAGTATATCTATAAGAAGCGTATTTTGAGGTGATATAGTATCATTTCAGTGGTTAGGCACATTGGCCTAGGAGGCAAGCAAATGCGCTGCCATCTAATAGTTTCTGAGATCTTAAAGCAAATTATGTAACTTCTCCAAATCTCAGTTTCCTCTTCTGGACCAATGTGAGGATATTTTTTGTTCATTTGTTTATATAAAGGCAACTTCCCAGGTTCAGAAAAGACTATTCTTTGCTATTTGACATTTTAATTTATAGTTTAATATACCTATTCAAACACCTAGTTTTTCTTAGTCTTTGAATTGAATTTAAAATTCTATATCTAAACAGCATATTTCAATAATCGCTTTTAAAGTAGCCTTTGACTGATGTTTGAGCAACTCAAGCTAAACAAACCAAACACCTTCAATCAGTACCATATACAACTTGAATACTTTAAACTCTATAAATTAAATATACTCAATTTCTTTCTCAAGCCCTTCAAATGTCTGCTCTGTTAGCCAAAGTCACAGAACTCAATTCTCATAAATTGAATAAGTGAGACTTACAGTAACTTTTAAGTTATCTTAAACATTATAAGCAATAAACAAAGAGTATTTCGATTTTCTTAAATCTCACATGAAGGTAATAGTGAGACAAGAGGGCAACTTCTGGCCGTTGAGTTAGTCGCAAAGGTCAATTGCTGGAGCCTCATGAGGTTCACAAGTATATCAGCCCTAGGATACCTACCACTAATGGACATCAGGGAGCCTTGGGAGACAAACCACAAAGATCCGCATACCAACAACAAGGGACTTTCCTTGTGGCCACACATGCACAGTAAAGCCCAGACTGTCCCTAAGTGACCTTTCCCTAATTTAAATAGTAAAAACCGCACCCAGGGGTGGACGTTTGCCATGTTAATGAGACATGCTGCACATGAAAAAGCATGTAGTCACGCTGGTCAGATGCCAAGATACCTCTTCTTTTACATGCTTAGCTTAGCTTTTACCCCACATAGTTTCGTTAAAACCCTGCCCCAACTTCTCTCCAGGAGCCACTAGCACCTTTCCTTTCTCGGTATTGGTTCCCTGGTGCACGAGCATAATAAACCTTTGCCTCTTGCCTAAACTTTCTTGTGCTGATCTCCCTCGATTGCCATCCTGGGAGATCACAAGAACCCAAGGTGCAGGTAAAAATACTATGTAATGTATTTACATAGTATGTAAATGTATGCAATAGTATGTAATGTATGTAATAGTATGTAATGTATTCCATAGTACTATGGAATGTACTTACTTCATCTTTGTTAAATTCAATTTTAATCTTTCCTGGAGTTAAAAGGTTCTCAGCTTCATAAATAAGCGTCCCAGGCAAATTGTAGTAATTATCTCAAGAGAACTGAGGTTACTATCTCAAGCAAGAAGAAGGAGCTTACTGACTAGGAATCCCAGACCAGGAAAAGAAACCTGGGGAATTTGTACATCCAAGAATGTGCTCCCCACCCACTGACAGACACATGGATTCATTTTTGCAGCTGTAATAATAAAGGCTTCAAAGTTCTTACTCTTCAAGTGTAATACAATTGGTTTTATTAATATCTTCTGGGGTCAACGTACACCATTACCTAATTATTTCATCTTCATTCACCTACACTGGTTGGATCTAATTTCTTACAATCATTTCTTCACTACCTGCTTAAATTATGCTTTTAAACATTTTTTATTTTAGCCATCTTATTTGACAGCACAAGTTCTTTGGTTTAATGTTACATATCCTCACACCTTCCCCTGGTTTGTTAGTCATAAAGCTGGTCATCCTAATAATCTGATCATTTCAGTACCTCCTCCATAAGGTTATTGTGGGGGTCAAATAAGCCAAGGGAATGTTAAAACACTTAACACACTGCCCAGAACATAATAAGCACTTGACAAACTATTAACTTATTATTTGGGAGTGTTTCACCTACAAAGACTTTTATCCAATTGTTGAATTTTAGGTAAAGCAACATATAATTATACTTTTAAATTATATCATCCATTTCTGACTAAAGTCCTACTAAAGCAGTAGTACAGAGATGTTTAAAACAAGCTTATAAACACAGAAGGGAATAAAAAAATAGAAGAGATAATAGTTCAAGAAAACCAAAAAAACAACAAGAAACAAAGAAACAAAAAAAAAACAAAGAAACAAAAAGACCCTGAGTCCTAAGCAAATGGTGGGAAAAGCTGAGAAGTAATTGAATTTCCACTGAAGATCCCTGAAAAGGCTTAAGAACTGGCAGCAGTAGTTTTCAAACAGTTGGATGTCCATATACAAAAGAAATGAACATCAATCCACACCTCTCACTGTATGAAAAAATAATTTCATATGTATTATAGACTTAAACATAAGATCTAAGACTATCAAATATGTAGAAGAAAACAGGAAAAAAATTTTGTGACCCAAAGTAAGACAAAGATGTTTAGATAGAACACTAAAAGAAAAAAAATTTGACAAAATTAACATCAAAATTTTAAATTTCTGCTCTTCAAAAGACACTGTTAGGAAATTAAAAGGTATGTCATAAGCTGAGCATATACTTGCAAAAAAGATATCCAATTAAGAGTTATATCCAGAATATACTGAGAACACTTAGAATTCAAAAATAACACAAACAGCATAATTTTAAAATGGTTCATAGACTTGAACAGTCATCTCCCAAAAGAAAAATATTCAAGTACCCTATGAGCAAAATGAAAATTACTCAATAATATTATTCATTAGGGAAATGCAAATTAAACCACAATATAATACCATTTAATATCCAGTATATTAGCTAATTTTTTTTTAAATGACAATATCAATCTCACCAGCAATGACGAAATTTTGAAGAGAATATGGAAAAACTGGAACTTTCACACATTGCTGCTGGTAATTTAAAAATGTACAGCCAATTTGAAACTATCTGGAAGTTTCTTATACAATTAAGCATATACTTACTATACAATATAGCAATTCTACTCTTGATATTTACCTAAGACAAATGAAAATATATGTCCACATAAACACCTTTATGCATATGTTCATAGCAGCTATATTCATAAGAGCCAAGAACTAGAAACAACTCTCATGTCTATCTGGTAGATGAGTAGCCACTGGAATTCTACTCAACGGTAAAGAGCAATGAACTACTGATACTCAGTGTGAAAAGTGTGAAACTCAAAAGTATTATGGTAAACAAAAGAAGCCAGACAAGTTACTATATAACTGTGTGGTTCCATTTATATAACATCCTAAAAGGCAAAACTACGAGGAGAGAAAATGGTTTAATGGTTGCCAAGCACTCAGAGTAGATGGAGGGCACTAACTGCAAATGGACACAAGGGAATGTTTGGGGTGTGATGGGTTTGTTGTGTGTCTTGATTGTGATATGGTTGCACAGCTATGTGTATGTATCAAAACTCATCTCTTATATCTTTAAAAAGGGTGGTTTGTATGCACTGAGATATAATTTTGTTTAAAATGATGGATTGAATTGATGTGCCTTTGCTGCTTCCTGAACCCCTCTGGAGACGCTTGCCCATGAGAGACAGAAAACATTCTGGAAAACTGAAGGTGAATGGATCATTGACAACTAACGTAGCAGAGTAGAGAAAGCTAATCTCCAATTGCCAGCAGAAGAGAATGCCAGAGAAAAAGCCAGATAATGTTCTCATTAGAACCCAAGAGAGCTTAAGAACCAGGGGCACTGATAGGTTCTGAAAGACAGGGTGAGAGTGGGGTGGATATAAAAATGACTGGTTTGGAATTAGGCCTCCAGATTCCCTAACTAACCCTGTGTATCCAGGTGGCTTCCCCTTCCCCAACCCAGCAGGTGATAGGAGGTTTTTCCTCCTGAGTAACTGATCCAGACAGACTCTGAACTTTGAGTCAACAAGACAGCTAAGGGGAAGGGGAAGAAAAGGAGCAAAACAAAAGATTAGCCCAGTCTCTATGCTGAGCCATGAGACACTCAGCCCCAGTCCTTCCACCGTCCACCTCCCTTGACCAGTTCCCAGATGCTGGCAGTCAGTCAGGTCTATATGCACGCCAGGCCGGATAGTAGATATTTCTTCTTGGGACCAACACACCCGAGCGAAAATACATAGAGATACTGACATGAACAGGAACACAGCAGAGCAGGGGTGTACAATTTTTTTACCTCCCTGGAACACATTGGAAGGAGAACTGTCTTGGGACACACATAAAATACACTAACACTAATGATAGCTGACGAAATTTTAAAAAGAAAATCACACACACACAAATCTCATAATGTTTCAAGAAAGTTTACGAATTTGTGTTCAGCCGCATTCAAAGCCGTCCGGGGCCGCATGAGGGCCATGGGTTGGACAAATTTGTAGTAGAGTAAAGCCCATTAGTCAGTAAGTATTTTCATACCTTATTCTAATTATGAATCAACAGCTAAGAACAAACCAGACATTGGAAGAAATCTTTTACCTGACAGAGACTAAACTATTTCAACCAAAAAAAATTGGATCTTGGAAGAGGCAATTTTAAGAGTCCACTTTAAAAAGACAAAAAAGCAAAGTAAAACTTCAAAGAAATTGAAAAAAAAAAACACCAAACCCTAAAATGTCCTCAGAAACATAAAAGAAGGTATCTCAATCATTAAACAAGGAGAAAATACTACAAAACTATTTTATTTTTCTATTAAAAATAACAAAGCAAAATTAAAAAGAAGAAAAGAGAAGGTTTGGAAGTTAAAGTTAATAAAATCTCCCAGGAAGTAAATTAAAAAGATCAAGAAATATAAAATAAATGAATCAAAAAGAGAAAAATTGGTCCAATAACCAAATAGTAAGTAATATAGATGGGAGAACAGAAAAATTAAGAGGGAAGTATGAAGAAAATAATAAAAAAAAGTAATCCAGAACTGAAAGATATGAGTTTCCAGGTTAAAATTGCCCATCAAAGAAGTTCACCAAGGCATTTCATCTTGAAACTTTGGTTATTTGCAAATAGAAAGGATCCTAAAAACTTCAAAAGGGGGAAGGGTTGTGGGATGGAAAAATAGGCCTTAGCATGGAATGGGCTTTTCCACAGTAAAGGCAAACTTTCTTTAAAATTCAGAGGCATAACGATTTCTAAGTTAGAAATCTATAGCATTCAGAGGGATAATGATTTCTAAATTAGAATTCTATCATCAGCCAAGCTATCAACTAACATTTTTAAATATGAAGGACTTCACCTCCCACACAGCGTTTCTCAGGCAGCTACTGTGGCTGTGCCACCCCAAAACAGGAGAATGAACCAAGAAAAAAGAAGACAAAGAATTGAGGCAACAAAAGATTCGGTGTGGGAAGAGGTGGGCTGAAGCCCCGCTTGTTAGCAGAACACTAAGCATAGCGCAACCATTCCAGAATAGAACAGTACAGAGGCTTAGGGAGGAAAAACTCCGGGAGAAAATGGAACCCATGCTGTTCCTGCTGCGTTTGAGCATGTAGACAATAATAGGATTTAGTAGGTTTTGGCAATTCTGATAGAGTTTATAAGAGCCTATGAGCATCTGGGCTCTGGTTTTTAATTTACTGAACTTTCAGTATTCCTATTACAAATCATTAAATCTAGGAAAACAAAATATAAAAAGAAGTAATCAAGGTTTAATAGTGAACAGTAGTTAAAATGATGTGAGCATACATACTGATTCAACCACAAAAATTTGATCTACTCATATAAGAATGATAAGAGATATATACAAGTACGTTAAAAGCAATGACGATTGTTCTTAAGGACTATATGAAATAAGAAAACCTGGTTCCCTTCTTCTATAATAAAAATTCTTCAGAGGAGTGAAGAGACTTCGGCCTGCTTTCATTCCTGATAGGTAACCCACCATAAACGGGAGGGGGAACAAACCAGTGGGAGTGTTAACAATTAATGGTCACGAGTGGGCTGCCGTAACAGATTAGAATTCTGAGGATCCCCAGTTGAAGGCAAGGCAGGGGCACTGGAAGAAACTGCCTCTGAGGCATGCAAGTCTTCCCCACAGGCAAGGCAGCAACTGCTGAAGGCTCAGGATGGGGAAGGGGAAACCCATTTTAAATATAGAGACTCACATAGGCTAAGGTAGAAGGCTGGAAAACATACCATGCTAACACTAACCATAAGAAAGCTGGAGGGGAAGCCGGGATGGCTCAGTGGGTTAAGCGCTCACTTTGCAGCCCCAGGGACCGAGGATCGAATCCCAGCCCTGGCCCGTGTGGACCCATATGCTGAACTGGGGAGTTCCCCTAGTTCGGGTCTCACTGGGGTGAGACCCTGGCCCAGTTCCTGCCCTGTGCAGCCCCGTGCCCACCTGTGGAATGAAACTATGTGGAAAAAACCAATGATGTGCAACTATGGAGACTGCTCTGGGCCCTCCCGCTTCTGTTCCTGTCTCTCTGTATCTCTCTGTCAAAAAAACAATAAAAATAAATCTTAAAAAAAAAAAATGAGCCATATCAAACTTACAAAGATGAAAACTATAATGTGTGGGAATATAAATACACTAGATGAGATTAACAGCAAAATAGAAAAAATAGCTAAAGAAAAAAAATAGTGATTATGAAAACAACAATTGAAACTATCCCAAATATAACTAGAAAATAAAATAAAAA
>PVKE010010970.1:0-31127 GCA_004027555.1 Craseonycteris thonglongyai
CAGTGCATAGTTATTTCTATTTTACTTTTTGACAGATAGAGAGAGAGACAGAGACAGAGACAGTTAGAGAACCAAACTGTGGGAACTCCCCAGTTCAGCACGTGGGTCCTGCCTGGGCCGGAGCCGGGATTCGATCCTCGGTCCTCATGGCCTCAAAGCGAGCGCTCAACCCGCTGAGCCGTCCCGGCTTTCCCCGAGACCTAATTTTTAACTTATCAGTTGTTATTAGTAGTAGTGTATTTTATGTGTAGCACAAGACAATTCTTCTTCCAATGTGGCCCAGGGAAGCCAAAATATTGGACACCCGTAATCTAGAGAATGTTATACCCTGACATCATTGAGAACATAAGCAGTCAAAACCAGAGAAATTGAATTCTGCTATTAAGTCTTAGCAGAACCAAGAGTAGGAGAGTGAGGGGCCAAAAGAGAAAGATAGCCAAAGGGTCAGCTATATCATAAAATAGGGAGAGAGCAAGAGTGAACAGAAGAATATACACCCACCATCAGTTTTACTGATGAGCCACCATGTGTTGGCCTGATTTAAAGAGCCAGAATCTATTGTCAGGAACCCTCCTTAGGACCAGGGCAAGACTCCATGAGAAATGAAGGCCTGAACCACACCTGTGGACGTAGGGACGGGGAGAAGGGCAGATATTTACTGACTTTCTGCACTGTGCAAGGCACTCAGCTTGTCAAGGATACAAAGGAATGCTAGAAACTTACAGTGTACACAGCTGGATTACAAACAGGTGAAAAGTTAAGCAAAGATTAATCACTGAGCACAACAATAGAGCAGATGACACAAAGTAGTCCATGATAAATGCATTGTTCAAGTGATTTTCTAGGCAGTAACTGCTGTGTCAGTTCAGAAGAGAAAGCAAGCCCTCCAGTCAAGGATAGTCATGGAAGGCTTCAGAAAGGAGGTAAAATTGATCTGGGTCTTGAAAAATTGGCAGAAATTTGAATCAGGAAAAAAAAAAAAAATGGAGAAGGAGCCTCTAGGAGTACCTGGAAAAGGAACAGAAGAGGAAAAGCACAAGCAATGTACAGAGGACATTGGAGGTCATTTGGGCTGGCCAGAGCCTGGCCAGCTAGATTGCGGGTAGATAATAGAGCATCTTGAATGCAAACTCAAATGTTCAGATTCTGTCCTTTTGCCTAGTGGCATCTTGTCTGTTCCTTGGAACTACTTAGGATGCCTTTCAAAAATATAAGTGCCCAAACCACCCCCACACCAAATAAATCAGAAAATTGGCGGGGGGTGAGAGGGTGGGAAGGGGGCTGGATGTAGGGTTTATTTTGAAATCTTCCCAAGTGATTCTAACATGCACCCAGGGTTGAGAACATGGGAATGACATCATAACATTTTACTAATGCCAAATAAGGACTGTGCATATGATGGATTGAGTAGAGAGACTGAAGCCTGCCTATGCATATTTACACATCTGTTTCCTTTCTGCAAGAAGACAGGAAGCCCTTCACTGCCTGACTTCACTTCCCTTTTTGTAGTGCTAAGATGATATAGAAAGCGTTTTAAGTTGTCTTTTCTCCAAGTCAGAGTAAAACCAAAACACAAATTTATGTTTGTAATCCACTCTCCTTTTCAACACAATTTTGCGTATGAAAATTATTTTCAACAATAACAGTCTGCAGTTAACCAATGCATATAATTATTAATATTTTAGTAGCAAAGCACCATAAAATGCCTGAAAACATTCTATTTTAAAAGGGAAATGCTTTTAACTTACTTTATTAAAGTCAGCATATCCCAAACCTTCCGGACCCATCTTTGCTAGTCTCTCATAGGCACAAGTCTACATTAACTATTAAAAGACATTTACTTTCTTGCAAGTAAGCTTATTAAAATACCAGTTTAACATTATAAAGCATGAACATTTTTCCTATAATACTAAATTTTAGGAACTTTTAAGAAAAATTCAGCTCAAATATATTTCCATCAAAATCAGCCAGAAAGTAGCTAGGTAATATGACTATTTTTTCCAGCTTTATTGAGATATGAATGACATATAACTAGGCTGACCAGACATACTGTTTTAAATGAGATATAAAAAGAAAAAAAAAAAGGAACTGTCCCATTTAAAATGAATGCTCAGCCTAGTCTCACTGGGCTAAATTTAAGGTGTCAGTAGGCTGACCATATGTACTGGTTTAAATAGGACAGTACTGTTTTGTTTGTTTATTTTTTTAATGGTATGTCTGGTCAGCCTACGTATAACATTGGGTAACTTTAAGGTGTACAATGTATAAGTTGATACACACATACACTGTGAAATGATTACCAACATAAGGTTAGTTAACACATCTATCACCTCACATAACTACCTTTGTTTTCTTTCTTTTTCTTTTTTGTGCACAGTAAGAACATCTAAGATCTACTCTCTTAGCAACGTCTAAGTATACAATACAGTATTAGTATCCAGAGTCCCCATGCTGTACATTATATCCCCAGAACATATTTATCTTAAAACTGGAAGTTTGCACTCTCCCCATTTTCCTCCAACCTCCAGTCTTTGGCAACCACCAATCGATTCTTTGTTTCTATGTAACATGACTATTTTAAAGAAAAAGCGAGGAGAATTTTGCTTTCAGAAAACATGAAAAATATGTTACTTTAATGGTAAGTGGTGTGTTAAAATATATATATTTTTTAATCAAAGCAAAAAATAAATACATTCTGTCTTGTTGTGCCAAATTACCCCTCTAGGAGAACTACTCCAGCCAGTGCCCCCTGCTGTGGTAGCAGCCTAGGCCGTGATCTGTGCATACGACCGGCTTCCTAGAACCACAGAAACCAAGTTTGTCCAACCCCCAGCCCATGGACCACATGTGTCCTAAGATGGCTTTGAATGAGGCCCAACACAAATTCGTGAACTTTCTTACATTGAGACATTTTTGTGATGGTTTTTGTTTGTTTGTTTTTTTAACTCATCAGCTATCGTTCGTGTTAGTGTATTGTATGTGTGGCTCAAGAGAGTTATTCTTCTTCCAATGTGACCCAGGGAAGCCAAAAGATCGGACATCCCTGATATATATAAACCGAGGCCAGGTTTATATAAGGCTTATAAAAGGTGACCTGATGTGAACACTACCCAAACACGGATGGTGATGACTATCAATATCCATTCTCTTTCAAGAACTTGAGCTGGAAATGAAAAGGGAAAATCTACATGTGGTGGAAGCAGAAGCTAAAAAATAAGGCAGCAGACAGGAGCCCTGAGAAGCCTTAAAATGGGCAAGCTATAAGTAAACTCAAGACATTAGGTAGAGAAGAGATATATAAAGTAGAGGGTGAAGTAATTGGTAACAAAGAGCAGAAGTAGAGAAAGAGTAGAATGAGTCACCATAACAAAGGGGTATCAATGATGTCCTGCTGCCCAGGGGACAATAAACTAGCCCGCTTCCTACAGATACACTGAATCACTGCAGTTACCAGTGTCTGCATTCAACATCTGTTGAGGTACAACTGTAGCTCTTCCCAGAGTCCTACCAGATTCCCAAATGCATCACTAAGATATTCTTAGTGAACTGTTGTATACTCTGTATACACCAATAAGTAGACTTCCAGAATCAGGGACCAAGTGAAAGAACCTGGGCCAATTGCATCGTGCAATGAGAGCTTTATCCTTCAAGGTTGGTTACAGGTTTTTCTAGGAGTAACCTAGAAAGAAGAAAATGTCCTCCATATCTTTCTCTAAAAGATTCATCAATTAAAATTCTAATACCTTTATAATAAATATTTTAAAGGAAAAATGTCTTCTTTCTCTTGTCTTTTAATAGTGCAGCTGATCTTGTTCAGATTTTAGAGAAAGCCACACAGATAGGGATAGAAAACCTAATGACTAACCACTACACTCAAGTGATTGGAATTGAAAGATATCCACATATATCTTCTAAGATATATATTAATTAATGTCTTCTAAAAGAACTATTGTTGGATGAGTTTTTTTATGCAGCTTTTATAAATCATGTTTTTTGAAAAATATATTATGGGGGTGTGGGATAGCTTAACAGGTTGAATGCTTGCCTTGCAACCACAAGGTCCAGGGATCAAATCCCGGCCCGGCCACTGCAAACCCACATGCTGAACTGTGGCACAACTGGTGACTGCTGTGATGCCTCAGTGGTGAAAGTACTTACCTCCCAGGCAGGAGGCCCCTAGTTCGGTCCGGCCCTGTGCGGCTCCACATCCACCTGTGTGGAATGAAACCATGTCACAACTAATGATGTACAACTATGGAGACTGCTCTGGGCCCTTCCCCCTCCTCTCTCTCTCTCTCTCTCTCACCTTTATCAAAACAATAAAATAGATCTTTATTTTAAAAAAGAAAGGAAGAAAAATATTTTATGTCATGGGAAAAGATGGATACAAAATTGCCTATATGGCATGGTCACAATTTTGCAAATGTTTGTGTCGGGAGAATATGTCAGCAACATGTAAGCATGAAAAAATCATGAGTGAATTTATTTTCTTCTTCATATATGTTTTTAATTTACCAAATATTCTATAATAAGCAGGTGTTAGTTTTACAATGAAAAAAAAAGTGCACATTATTTTTTTAAATGAAGAGATGACAGACTGCACATCATTTGTTGTTAATTCTACCAAAGTGAACCTCAGTTAAACATTTTTCCTTTCACTTTTACTCAATTCATTATTCAAAGCTCTTTAAAGTGTTCTCATAAATCCCACAGAGAAGCTCTCTTATTATTACAAGACTTGCAATAGATCTCACTAGTATTTACTATAGAAGCATCAAATTATATGTAGATTTTCTCTTCCAATTGAGAGCCCAGATAACAGAAAACACAGAAAAAAATATATATACATAATTGTGATAAACAGTGGCACTTAAACTATCACCACCACCACCCACCCCCAAGGAAATGGAAATGTGTTTTGTCATCTTTGAATCCCTGTAATAGTAATAATAGTAATAGGAATAAAATAGTAGTAATGGTAATGGTAATAGTAATAATAGCTTTAGCCCATAGAAGAACTTTAGAAACACAGGTTAAAAGAGAACATGAAAAGATGGCAGTTTTCCTCCAGTGTTTTGGTTTGGTTTATGGCTCAAATCTGCATACATATTCCCAAGTCCATAGGTCAAGTAGAAACATGATTTCTCCCCTTGTTGACCACTCACTGTATTCATCAGATGCAAAGTATTTATTTCAGTTGTATTCAGCGTACACTTCAGTGTGTATCACCTTGGATAATTCCAAAATTGTTTCCCATGTGTTAACCTCTCACCCAGAGAGCAGAGCTAGCAATCAAGCCACACACTTCTTTGCTTTCCTTGCCGGAGTTGTAGCCCCAAGCACTTTAACAAGCACGAATAATGGCTGAAGGATAGGTGAGTCTGGGAACTTGAGGCCAGCTGCAAGGAGAGGGATGAATAAGAATGGTGGGAAGAGGCACACACACACACACACACCACCATCCCCACCACCCCCCAACAAAGCATTTTGCCAGTCCATTCACTCTGATCTGTAATATTTGGGTTAAGAAAGTCCAGTGTATGATAACTCTATTTTTCAAGTTTTGTTCTCATATACTTACTCATCATCACCACACCCTGATATTTATGCCAATAAAGAGCTTCAGTGTGCAAATGCAACATCATTAGCAAATGCAACATCATCAGCAATGTTTAGTGAGAACACCATCAAGCTAGCCTTTCTTAAAACCCGTTACATTGACACAACCAAGGAACACCTTCTCTAGACTTCTCTGCTTAGCTTGGGCATGTCTTCAGCACAGACATGGGATACATGTCCAGGCCCAGCTACCTTGTGTCTTTTAAAGGGTGTCATCCCAGAAAAACCTCTACCTCTATGGTCTGAACCATGATACTAATCCCTAAAGTCACTCTTGATGGTTTTTAGGTTTTGTTTTTGGTTTTTTGGTTTTATTTGAATTACACCAGGAAGAAAGAAGTCACACCGGTCATCAAAAAATTACAAAGAATAGTTGATCGTGTTCCTAAGAAAGAGCAGAGCAAAGCTTTAGGAAAGAAAATATGGAGGTCAGAGTGAACCTAACAACATCCAGGGAAGTCTCACTCTGGAGACCATGGGCAAGAGCTGAGAAAAATCAGGGGGCCTGTTGGAGGAAATATATGCTAAAAGGGTCCAGGGGCGGTATAGGCTTGAATCATTCCTGCCAGCTCTGCAATTATCATTTTTTAAATTGAAGCATACACGTAAAAAAGTAGAGAGAACAGAAATATGATTACCTCAGTGGATTGTCACAGGCGAATACTGCAACCGCTGACCCAGGTCAAGAAAAAGAACATTGACAACATCCCAGAAGCCCTGTTAGGCCTCCTGTTCATTGCTCCCTCCTGCCTTCCCAAATGTAACCTCAGTTTTGACTCCTACTGCTGCAATGCATTTATGCCTGTTAAATTTTACATAAGTGGAATCATAAAGAATATTTACTTTTGAGTCAGATCTCTTTTTCTCCCCATGTTATGTTTGTGGAGTCTATTTTGTTAATTGTAATTATAGTTTATTCTTTTTCATTGATGTATGGGTTCTACTACAGGAATATGCCACAATGTATCCAACAATTCTGCAGCTGATGGATGTTTGGGTTCTTTTTGGTGGAGGGCTATTACAAATAACGACGCTGGGCACAGTTTTTACATGATTTTCAGCGCACACGTACGTGCATTTTTGTAGTATACACCCACAATTGGAATCGCTGGGTTTAGGGTCAGCATATGCTGTCCTTCACATGATGTTGTCAAAGCATTTTCCAAAGTAATTACATCATTTACACACACAACAACGCACTCTGAGAGTTCCAGTTGATCCACATCCTTCTCAATATTTATATTACCAGCCTTTTACATTCTAGCTATTCAGATGAAAATGTGGTGGTATCTCTTGTGGTTTCAATTTGCATTTCCCTGATGACTAATGCAGACCTTTCCATGCTCTGCAATTTACAAGTATCTCTGCCAGCCTATTTCATTGCAAATCACTACTCAGCCATATTTTGATTCAGAATCAACAAATATTTTTTTAATTGAAATATAGTTGACATATCATAGTATAAACTTAAGGTGTGCAACATGTTGACTTGATACATTTATATATTGTAATATGGTTACCATTGTCGCTACAGTTAACACCTCTATCATGTCACATAATTATTTCTTTTTGTGGTTGAAATAATTAAGATCTAGAGTCATAGCAAGTTTGGTGATTGTTGTCTATAGTCACTGTACTATACATCAGATCTTCAAAACTTACTTGTCTTCTAGTTGCAAGATCAACAGTCATTTATGAATATTAAGTCCCTATTGTGAGTTTGAGACTGTATTATTAGTTGCCTTCATATACACGTCTTGACGGTGGTGGGGAGAAATTTTTCTGGACTTGGCAATTTCTAATCAATTCTCCTAGTTTAGCTCCAGTAAATTGTTGCTGAAATTGTGGAAAGAAAACTGTGGGAGAAGAATGTGCCAGGGGCAAGGTGTCGGGGGAAGAAAGAGGGGTGAGGAAAAGATGAAATACAAAAACTAAAAACCGGCTTTTTGGGGAATGGGGATGCCCAGATAGTTCAGCAGCTGAGCACTTGCCTCCAAATTGCAAGTTCTGAGGTTTGATTCCTGGCCCTGCCCCATGCAAACCCCATATGCTGAACTGTGGCACAACTGGTAACTGTTGGGATGGCTCAGTAGCGGAAGTTCCTACCTCCCATGTGGGAGGCTCCCTGTTCAGTTTCTGCCCCACATGACCCCACATCCACCTGTGTGGAATGAAACTGTCACAACTAATGATGTACAACTATGGAGACTGCTCTAGGCCCTCCTCCCTTCTCTGTCTCACTTTCTCTTAAACAATAAAATAAATCTTTAAAAAAAAAAACAGCTGGGGGTTTCAAACTTTACAGCTTGGAAATATTAGAGTTAAGGACAGTTTCAACAACTAAAGAGCAACCTATCAGCCATAAAATAGGATGGTGATTAATACTGATAGAGATAATACTAGTCCTTATAAATGAGGCAACAGTGAACTTTGACAGGTTTTTTATGGTATTGTGAAATAAAAATCTCCTAGGAAGATCTTTCTTTGAATGACTCATAGGCAGAACAGGTTCTCTGAAAATGTGAGTGAACTTCTAATAGCATGATGTTCTTTGAGGGCCAAAGAGAGTTTTACTTGCCCTTAAATCCCACCTGACAGAGTTTTGCCCAGAGCTGGCTGTGAATTACCTTTCTCTGCATCTTAACCAAGATGTGGTATTCAAAGACCACATCTGTTGTCTCTGTCACAGGTTGCCTGGAATGTATGAATATTCTATCATAACCTCTATTTATCTGATTCAGATACTGTTAATGTGGAGGCAGTGGCCAGCAATGAAAAATAGGGAGAGTACTTGGGAAGGGTAACACATTAACCGGCTAAGAACCTTGAACAGTTAAGCACACCTTTGTTTAGCAGACTTGCTGAAATCTCACTGAAAGGGAAACCCTAAAGGACAGATAAGCCTCAGCTGAGCAGAGGGCCAAGGACATCCTGAAAGGCTGGGCCACATTCAAGGGAAGAGGAAGACCAGCTCTTGGCTAAGCCAGGAACGAATTCCTGGTGACAAAGAATGAAGGGGAGGAAGGAACCTTGGAAGGAGCAGTGGGCATGAGGTAACTCAAAGCAAAAGTCAAATATTTTTTAATTTTCCCTAAGACTGGCCCTGAAATATTGAAACATAAAGTGTCCTGCATTCCCTAGGTGGCCAAAGCCACCACTAAACCTAGCATTTGGGCCACCTTAGTTGCCCGTTACCTATGGGTTATTTGGAAGGATTAGGTGAACCGGTTTTTTCTTATCTATGCAGCTTGCCAAAAGAGTTATAAATGGGTTATAATATAATCCCATTTTTAATTTTGTACAACTTTCATCTTATTCAGATATATAGCCTAATGTTAGTGGCATGTATCAGCCTGGAGAGAAAATCTTTATTTTTCCTCTCTAGGAGACACCGAAGATCTGAGAAACTGAATTTTGAAGCAGAGTAAGATAATGAGTAAACACAGAAGGTTTAAAAGATGTAGAGTGAGAGAGTGGAAAAGACACACTGTGAAACTAGAAGTCAGGATTGGGCTCAAACCTGACATTGATCTTATAAGATATGAGACTTTGAACAAGCTCTGTGGATCCCAGTTCTGCCATCTGTAAAATGAGAAGACTGGGCTCTGATCTGAAAGTGAAATGTTTCCTTATTGGGATTTTGCTCAAAGTTTTTACCCAGAAGTTTGAAGTGTGGCAACAGAGGCCTGGTTATTGTCCATCTCCTCCCTAGAGCCTGGCCTGCTCTGGTCCCTGAGAGGTTCCCACTGCTCGCATTGCATCTCCTGAACTCCTGTGATCTCTGACTCTGCGTGATTTTGGCCAGTCTGAGATACCTGCAAGAGAACTGAGGCAGAGGGAGAGATTGAGATTTCCTACTTCGATGTTTTGCATCTACATATAGGGTGACCAGACGTCCCGCTTTTGGCGGGACAGTCCTGATTTTTAACAATTTGTCCTGTGTCCCGCGGCTTTTTTAAAAAGTCCCGATTTTTGGAAAGAATGCACGACAAGCTAGGGAATGGCGGGAGAGAGACCAAATTTTTAATCAAGAACCCCCTCCCCCGGTCAACGGTGTCCCGCTTTACCAATGTTAAAATCTGGTCACCTTAAACAAGTCCAGCTTCTATGGGGTGACCCCTCCTCCTCCTAGTAATACCTTTGCTCTCCTTCCTCCTCAGACCTACCAATGGTAATAGCTTGTCACTGCCACTCGTCCCTGGGTACCTCAACATCCTTGCTGGCTCCCTTACCCATGTCCTCTTCTCTGTAAAAAGTCCCTTTCCTAATACCTCTTCCTTTGAACTATTTTGAATGAGGAATTCAGTTTTCTACAAGAATCCTAGCTTATACCAAAACTTTCTCTTCAAAAAGGAAGCTGTGAATTATAGAACTCCATGATTCTTCCCTCTCCCCACTTGATACTATTACCCTTTTTCTTATTTCCAGAGAATGATGAGGTCTGATGGATGCATTGAAAGAGGAAAAGATATATAGAGGTAAGATATTTCATTTATTTATTTATTTATTTATTTATTTATTTATTTACTATTGTTTTCCAATTGAACTTCATCAGTGCAACAACTCACAACAATATGGAGCTACACACTTTAGACCAAAGAAATAGTTAAGAGATAACTTCTCGACCTTTAAGCTAAGATCAAGTGTGGAAACAGTTAAGTTATTCAGCTAACATAAATGCCAAATTACAGAATCCAAGTTCCAAAAACCATCCCTTTCCCCTCCACAGTCCCCCACCCCCACCCCCACTCTCACCCCAACAAGAATGATTGCCCTTGACTTTGAAACGGAACCAGATTAAGCACACAGTTTCCAAGGTTTTCCTTTCTCTTTGGATCCAGCATATCATGATACATAACTTTAATTTTTATGCATTTTAGTTGTAGTTAGGAGTTGGCAGTTTTTCCGAAGAACTGTGCCAGTTTCATTTCTTTACTGAAATTTACATTCTTCCCTTTCTGATTATAACCTTCCTCCTTATGTCCTCTTCTCTCCTCCCCAAGTCATTGCAAATCAAGGCCACTGTATCACCCAGGAACAACAGGGTTGGAGAAGCTAAATGTCTATTATAGGTATTTCAAATCTGAGTAGAAGTGTCTGTGAGGTCTGAAAACTAGATGTGTTGAGGACGCAAAAGGTAGGCAAGGAGGTAGGGAGTTCGCAATTTTGCAAAATAAAATCTGGGGCTTTTAAAGGACTAGAGAGTTGCAAAGTGGGGGGGGGCAGGGAATGAAAAACTTTTAAAAACAAAAATAGCTTGGATCCCCCTTTCCTGAAGTGTGTGTCATAGAACACTAGCACTGTACCCGGTGTAGGGTAGAAGTAGGGGGTTGTTGTGATCAAATCAGTCTGGGAAATACATAGTGCAGAATGTGGCATCTTCTTGGAAAGCCCAAAAGCCTATTAAAGGCACTGAGAACTCCTATAGTAACAAATTCTGTTTAATGATTGAATCCCCACATTCCCTCTCAAAATTTTTAGTCATGGAAACTTTTAAAATAACACCTATTAGCATTCTCTTGCAGAAATATAAAGGAACAAACTTTGAGAAACACAGTACATCATACTAGGAACGGAAATTCAGGACATAAAAAGGAGGGAAATTTTCTGTCTTCTCCATTTCCTACCTCTTGGGCAATATGGCTCTTGCCCTGGAATCCAAAATCAAATTGCTGCCCTTTTCCACCCTGAGGAACAGTCTAGCTGAAAATAGTTTATACTGCCAGACTGGCAAATGTTACATGTCCCACAAATGTTAGTTGAATGAATTAATGATTGAATGAAAGAAGATAATCCCTATAAAGCACCAAGCACAGTGCCTAATAAATGCTGTTATTACTATTCATTATGTTAATTTAGAGCAGGGGTGTCAAACTCAATTAAAACACGGGCCATTTGGTGCAACAGGCAAGATTCACGCGGGCCACATCACATTTACAAACGTTGCCAGAACTGAGTCAGCGCGTGTATGCACGCCCACAGGCCCCCAGGAAAGGCACTGGGCCACGTGTCTACTCGTCTTCAGTAGTTAAAGAGTTAACGAGGGAATTGTGTGTACGGTATTGCCTCCATCTCCCCTAAGCGCTATTTCCTTCATCACAATTTTTTCTATTTTCATTTTATTTCAGAGCATCGTGGGCCACAAAAAATTACCTCAGGGCCTGCCAGTTTGACACCCCTGGGTTAGAGGAAACAGGAAAATCTCAAAACTTGTTATTGGCTCCTTTCAGAATACATTAAAGACTTAGGTAGGCCCTGCCCTCGGGTAATATACATTTTCTAAAAGAGAACCAAATGATTATGCCACAATCAAATGACCTTTCGCAGAAAGAAGCCATACATGGAAATGTGTCAGAATCACAAAAATGTCGTTCGGCCATGTGCTTACAGTCATAAAGAATGAATGGCATGTTGCTACAAGGGAAAAATGAACTGGGTAAACATACCTATTCCAGTTCTGTGATGTAAAAAGGAAGAGCTAATGTGTCATTTGAGAGTTTTGCTTTGTATTTTTAATATCCTTATAGTTGTAGTAGTTTACAGTAACAACACGGAACATGAAGGAGGTAAGGTAATTTACTTCACTTCTGCTCCCACTTAAACTTACACAACAGAATGGCGGCTCTAACAAACTGCAACTCTTAGGATTATGGGGATCAACTTCTTTAGAAGGAATTTATCTTGTCTAAGAATTTCAAGTGTTTCCTAATTTAGTAATGTACTGGAGTATGTTTCTCACTGACAACTACTAACTAATCACATCAACTCTTTTGAAATAAAATTGTTGTTTCTTGCCCACAGGATTTCATAAAAGCATTAAAAACAGGATCATGCTTTTATTGAGTACTTTCTGTGATTTAAGCACAAAAATTGGATTATTATTTGTGTATTATTTCATTAATAAAAGATAAAGTTGTCAGTTATTTGGGAAAGAAAAGGCTGGCATTAAATTAAAACATTCCTTGTTTCAAATACATGTATTTTCATTTTATTGATGTTTAGGAATTTACTTGACATTACGTGGTTAAACGTGGCCAGAGAAACAGCTCTGGGGGTAAACCAGTTTAAACAAGAAAATGTACACAACCCTGCATACCAGGAGGTGCAGAGGAAGATCAAGCCTCTGGCTTGGCTGATTCAGTGGCTCAGTAATGTCATCAAAGGTTTGGGCTCTCTCCCTCTTTCTACTTTGTCATCTATAGCCCTGACCTATTACTGAGGCTGGTTCTCTTCTTGTGACAATAAAAAGGCTGCCAGTGACCAATTATTGCTCATTATTCATCCATAACAGGAGAGAATAAATCCTCCAACCAAGGCATATGATGAATTCATGCCTTTAGTCCAATCGGACCAATTACCTACACTTGCCCACCCCAAGAACAGAGGTGGCATTGATTGTGCTACACCAGAGATTCTCAAAGGGCAGTCCTGAGATCAGCAGGCTAAGTTAGCTTCTGAGAACCAGGAAATCTGGTTCGCAGTCCTCACTCAGCTCTACTGAATCAGAAATGCTGGAGGTGGGGTCCAGCAATCTGAATTTATGAGTCTTTCATGTATTCTAAATTGTCAGGACCACTGCTTTAGACTCACCTGAATCCGCCCCTGGAAATGGGAAGGGGTATTCACCTGAGCCAAGCCGCGGTTGTGTTAGGCAGGAAGATGAGTGAGAGGCCTGTTGAGATACTAACAGTGTGTGTCCACATACTGGACTTTTCAAGAACAGTACTGGTTTCAAATATTTCCATCCGTGGGACTTGCAAAACATGCTCATCGTTAAGATGGCTATCTCAGAAGCCCTCTCAAAACCCTCTTCTGTTGGGATGCCGGGATGGCCTAACAGGTTGAGAGCTTGCCTTGCAACCTTGAGATCCAGGGATGAAATCCTGGCCCCAGCCAGTGCAAACCCACATGGTGAACTGTGGTGCAACTGGTCACAGCCAGGGTGGCAGGTGAGGGTTCTTTGCCCAAGGTTCTTGCCACCCATGCAGGAGGACCCCGGTTCGGTTTCACCCCGTGCAGCCCCATATCTACCTGTGTATAATGAAATTATGTTAAAATTAATGATGTACAACTATGGAGACTGCTCTGGACCCTCCTCCCTTCTCTGTGTGTGTGTGTGTGTGTGTGTGTGTGTGTGTGTGTGTGTCTCACCTCCTCTCAAAAAACAAAATAATTATCTAAATCTTTTTCTTAGCCTCTTGTGAATGTATTGTCTTGGAAAAATAATGAACCTATGTCAGGAATCAAAAGAGCTAAGTTCCAATTCTACTCTGTCACTGATTAATCTCTGTCCTTGAGAAATTCACTTCTACTCCCTGTGTCCCTGTTTTTACTTCTATAAGGGTATCAGGAATGGAGTCTTTAAATTCCTGAAAATGAAAACAATGGTAGCCAACATTTATTGAGCATTTCCCATGTGTCATGCAATGCCAAGGATTTTATTTAGCGCACTATCATTTAATGCCTAGAATAGCCCCTGTGAGTTATGTAACTTGCTCAAACTTAGAGGGCTGCTGAGTGAAGAATCTGAGATTCAGGTCTACCTGAGCTCCAAGTCCATTTGCTCAGCCACTACTCTATACTGGCCCACTATCTCCCACCCCCGTCAAACTAACTCTTCATGATTCTGTAATATATTTGGTTTCATATGGTTTAGCTCATTATATTTTTTAGGAAAGACACAGTTTGGTATAATGAAAAGAATGTGGACTTCAAATTCAGTCAACAATTTGAATCTTGGCTGTCCCACTCTCCTGACCTTGGGACAGTTACTTAGCTTCTCTGAAACTTTAATTTTCAATCTGTAAAATAACATTTTGCATGGCATTTGTAAAGAGTAAAGGAGATAATACATATAAAAGTGCCTAGCACAGTGCCTGGATTATAATTAGCATTCAATAAATGTTCATTTCCTCCCCTGCCAATTGACTCATGGGAAATGGTGTGTGCTAAATCAGGGAGAAAATTTTTAAAGCATTAGATAATTAATTAATTAATTTTGCAAAATATTTTCATTCATAAGTGACCTTATTAAGTAGCACTAGAAATGGAAAGATTCTACCTGTGACTTTTTGACTAAAACTTTTCTAGATGTAAGAACCCAGATAGAGAACCTTGTCTAGGAGAAGAATAACACTTGACTTTATTTACATCAGTACCTCCTTCCCCAGCCCCTCCTCCATCCATGCTATTCTAACCATCATTCCCAGCTTTTTTTCAAGAGGGCTATGCAGGTCTACATTTGAATTTGGAAGACCATTTCCAAATTTTAGAAGTGCCATTATTTTGCTGTGTATAATGTGCACTTTTTTTGCCCACATCTGTGAGGGAAAAATAAGGATGCGCACTATACATGGGATATACTAATTCCGTATTTATATAAATGTTTTTAATATTTTTATTTATGCTTCTGAGCTAAAAATGTAACTCTAGAAATCAATACTAATATCCATATGCAAAATGATACCCTGGAATATGATAATCACCATGACTTGGGCCCCAACTACCCTAGGGTCACACAGTGGTCCAGCCTCCCACACCTCTGACATTGTCAGTTCTTGGCTGCCAACCTGCCCAGTGCTGCATTTTACCTGTGTTTACAGACACCCAGCTCACATCCTCTTCTGCCCAGCTCCAAGTCGTGATCTGCGGTCCCACCTGTCCCTTTCCCTTCTCTCTTGCTCGTATCCTTTTCTCTGACCTTGTATCTTGTATTTTGTAATTACTTGTTACATAAAAATTCTTGTACCATACATGTTAAAAAGTATTTGCTAAAATTCCCTTATAAAGCAAAAAACAAGTACCTAAATATGAACAAATATAAATTTGAATTAAAAAAGTAAAATGAAAGATTTTATTCCCTGAAAGTTTGGTCCAAAAATGTGGAAGCACATTATACACAGGAGTGTGTTATACACACAGCAAAATACAGTAGTCCTCTCAACCTGTGTTAATCTCAAGATAGAACAGGGGAAAACTAGGATGGCTCAGCAGGTTGAGCACTTGTCTTGCAGCCCTGGGGACTGAGGATTAAATCCTGACCCTAGCCCGTGAGGACCCATATGCTGAATTGGGGTGTGTCCCCAGGTCAGTTCTTGCTGGGGTCCATGTGGGAGGCCCCTGGCCAGGTTCCTGCCCTGCGTAGCCCTGCACCCACCTGTGAAATAAAACCTTATCAAAAACTAATGATGTACACTATGGAGACTGCTCTGGGCCCTTCCCCTTCTGTCTGTCTCTCTATCAAAAAATAAAAAGTTTAAAAATTTTTTTAAATCAAAATAGTCTCTATAGGGTAAGGATTTCACTGTTCCCTTTGATAGGCCTCCTGCAATGGAGAGGTGATAGCACCCACAGACAGAGTTTTGGGAAAGTTATTTGGCTCATAACAACAAAGACCACGGCTCCCAAGGAAAGAATTCTTCCATTGAGTCAGGTACATCGAGAAGGGAAGGATTTTACCCTCTGAGCTCAAAAGGGTGTGTGTTATAAATATTTCATGATTCACTCCCATGAGATTTAAAGGATTTTTTAAGACAAGTTGTTTTGTAACTCTATCATCACGTCATTTTTAATGATGGAAAGTAATAGAATTAGGAGACACAGCCCTTTCAAATACTTGAAAAATAAGAAGCTCCTATGTTTGTTTTAAATGTTAATGTTATAGTTACTGGTAGGCTGTTTAATTTTGTCATTTTAAAGAATAACAGAGACTTTTGAAGTAAATTTACAATAAATAGCTCCTGAAGTTATTTACTTACTTACTTACTTATTTACTTATTTCCTGGACTTATTTAATGCTTATATTTTCTTGCCATATTATTCAAGCAGAGTGAACACTTATGGGCTTCTGTTTTCCAAGGTCATGACCAGCAACACTTATAGTTATGTTTTGAAACAAGTGCTTGATATCAGATAATTCATTCAGACAATAACTCTCTAAAATGTCCTTTATTGTAGCCAGGAAGCAGTAATAGATCATGAAAATGAATGTATGTTATTATCCCTCTGGTTGATAAAATGATAAAAGCTTGTTTTATGGTATCTCTTTATCTAACACAATGCCATAAAAGCCTATGGCCATCTATCTTGTATCTTCATGAGCAGAAGAGAATATAAAATTGGGAAAATATCCAAAAAGTCATTACTGGTAGTCATTCTTGATAATACAACTCCATAATTGTACCAGTGTCCTTGTAATACACATTTGTTTTATATAGTTACACATATTTATATAAGATATAATTGTTCTAATGTTATAATATGGATTAATGTTTTTAATTACTAGCAAATAGAGTTAGATTAACAAGCAAGGATACTGAGACTCTTGGACTTAAGCCAGGCACCAGGATTTTGTCAAAGCTCCCCAGGTGAGTATAATGTGCAAGCAGACTGGAGAATCACTCATCCAGAAGTTTCTACCAACCACATGTGAACATAAACCAATATACGAGTATTTTCTTAACCTTACTGGGAACACCTAGTACTATTAATAAAATCTCATAGTACAGACAAGTTCAAGGGCTTTTCTCTTGCTCTTTGCCTGCTCCCTCTCCCCATTATTCCTTTTTAATTTTCCCTTGAACGGAATATCCAAAACAGTAGTTTGCCTGTGTGTGTGTGTGTGTGTGTGTGTGTGTGTGTGTATGTTAATAGCAAAGCTCTGTCTTTTTCCAAATATTTTCTTCAGACTCAATGAGTGAAACTGAGAAAACAGAACTCACAGAACAAAAATGGAATGCCTCAAGCCCCTTCTGCTCTCCTACCCTCTTCTGCATCATTATGGAAACTCCAGGGCTTCCCAGAGCACCATGCTAACACCTCCCGTTCAGACACTAGAGAACATGGTTGTCTTGCTTAGTGGATGCCCTAAGAAGGCTTATTTCAAATGTGAAAGGAAGGGCCCAGAACAATCCGTCATAGCATATGATAAAAAATTCCATTCAAGCAGTCCTGGGTCAACCTCAGCTTGTCCATGCTATGAAACACAGATAGCTGTGGATATTTAGAAGATTGTCCTCCTCCAATTCCTGGTCTGAATAGTTCTAAGCAGGGCCTTTCTTTAAGGGTCATAAAATGAAGTAAACCATACCATCCGTTCCCCTCTCTGTTGTCCCCCTGCCACCAAATCAGGTTTCAGGGAACATCCCAAGGGACCAGAAAAGGGACTGGCAGTCATGAAAGGGCAACATATGACCTGAAACGGGTATGTGGAAGAAGGAAGTACAGTTTTCCCTACTTTGCTTTATGATTTGAAGAAAGCTGTGGCAAGTAACATATGAATTTTGGTCTCTCTTTAAAAGAAGAAAAAAAGAAAGGTTGGTTGACATCATGTTCTCTCTCTGACCACCCATGAGTCTTTACCACTAGTCTTTTTATCCACTGAGCCCCCCTCTAGGGCTTGAGACCTAGACTGGTTATTTTGATTCATCATACAAAAGAGAGCTTGGTTACAGGAGCTACTTGAAAGTTATAGGGTGCAAGGGAAGCCGGGATGACTCAGCAGGTTAAGCGCTCTCTTTGCAGTCCCAGGGACAGAAGATCAAGTCCCAACCCCACCCGTGTGGACCCATATGCTGAACTGGGGTGTGCTTCCCATGCCGGAGGCCCCCAGTTCAGTTCTCACCCAGGAGAGCTTCCCATGTGTAGGAGGCCCCTGGTTTGGCCCCCAGCTCAAGGGGGTGTGCCTCCCATGCAGGGGGGCCCCTGGCCCAGTTCCCACCCTGTGTGACCCCACCCACCTGTATGGAATGAAACCATATGGAAAAACTGATGACTTACAACTACAGAGACTGCTCTGGTCACTCCCTATTCTCTCTGTCTCTCTCTGTCAAAAACAATAAATCTTAAAAGAAAAAGAAAGAAAGGAAGGAAGGAAGGAAGGAAGGAAGGAAGGAAGGAAGGAAGGAAGGAAGGAAGGAAGTTATAGGGTACATAAATGTTCTGTGCCTGCCAACAACTCAATGGTTAATCTCAAAACCAATGCCTAGAGAAAATACCCAACTTGGCCAAGGTCAGTGTGGTGAAGATGGAATTCCACTTTATACTTGTCTGATGCCAAAGCCTAGAGGCACTCCACTGCATTTTCTTGTCCTTGAGCAAGAAGTTTTGATTAGAGGATGAGGTAAAGGATATAAATTTACAGTCAGACCAGGCATGAGTAAGTTCTTTTTTTTTTTTTTTAATTTATTTTATTGATTTTGACAGAGAGAGACAGAGAGAAACAGAGAGAGAGAGATACAGAGAGAAGGGGGAGGGCCCAGAGCAGTCTCCATAGTTGCACATATTCAGTTTCTCAACATGGTTTCATTCCACACAGGTGGGTGGGGGCCGCACAGGGCGGGAACTGGGCTGGGGTCTCCCACATGGGAGGCATGCCCCCTCGAGCCTGGGGCCAAACCAAGGGGCAAGAACTGGGGGCCTCCCACATGGGAAGCACACACCAGTTCAGCATATGGGTCCTCACAGGCCCGGGCCGGGATTTGATCCTCGGTCCCCGGGGCTTCAAAGCGAGTGCTTAACCCGCTGAGTCATCCAGGCTTTCTCAAGTAAGTTCTTTAGTAGGGCTCTCTAGCAAAATATAGAGAAACATGGACCCCAGCCACAAGGAAGCCAGGGGAGGACAAGGTAAGCAAGGGCAGTACAGACAAACATCACTTACTACAAAAATTTGAACACCATGAAACAGATGCTGAAATCTAGGTGTGACTAGATGTTGTATAGAATCTAAATACAGTAGACTCTCTGTTAACCAGAACACAAGCAACCAGCAAAAAAAAAATCGAAGAAATAATGCTACATTTATCCAGCATGGTGCCAGTTAACTGAGAGTCTACTGTATGTACAGCTCTTACATTTTTTTTTTGTAACATTTTAATCTGATGGAAGATCTACATTAAAATTCTGCACTCATTTAATTCTTCATCTTGTTTGTGAAACAATTAGCAAAGGAAGATAATGTGATTTGTCATAGATAAACATTGTGAAAGTTTGCACATTGGGTAGGGTGCCAAAGTGAGGATTCATTTTACACAGATCACCAATGGGGTTGACTTTTGGCCTTGTCTTTCCTGGTCTATATTAGAAATAGGTAAAGAGAGTCAAAATGGACAAACTTTCAGTTATGGAATAAGTAAGTCCTGGGGGTGTAATGTACAGCATGGTGACTATAGTTAGTAATACTGTATTGTATATTTGAAAGTTGCTAATAGAGTAGATCTTAAAAGTTCTCATCACAAGAAAAAATATATAACTATTATGGTGATAAATATTAACTAGACTTATTGTGATCATTTTGCAATATATACAAATATCAAATCATTATGTTGTATACCTGAAACTAATATAATGTCACATATCAATTATATCTCAATTTAAAAAAAAAAGAAATAGAGACCCACAGGTCACCACAGATTCAGTAATTCATTTACAATTTGTCATTGAGTTCCTCCAATGTGGATGGGATAAACCAAAGTGAGGTGGTGTATTAACTAATTTAAACAATGTGCCTCCAGTAAAAAAACAAACAAACAAACAAAACCAATAGCTCCAATCATCCTAAATCAAACAACTGTTAAAAAGAATGTACAAGGCAATCACAGATCTATGAACACTGACTGTATATTTAATGATGTTAAGGAATTTATTGCTTACTTCTTACTTAATGATATCGATTAGTTCTTTGTTTTTGTTTTTTAAAGAATATTTACCTTTTAAAGCTACATACAAATATATTTACAGATGAGATGATGTCTGGAATTTGCTACAAAATAATTCAGTGGTAGGAGGGAATGGAGAAAAAGAAGATGGGTAAAGATGAAACAAGATTGGCTATGGGTTAACAATTAGAGAAGCTGGGTGAAGGTTACATGGAGGTCCATTATATGATCCCTCTTCTTTTGTTTATGCTTAAAATTCTTTATTTAACATTTTTCTTTTTCTTTATATAGATCTAATCAGTGGGACATAATTGAAATTTTGAGGACTTGCGTCAGCTAGACCTGAATATAAGTACTGATTCTTTTCCCTAACCAATAGGGAGATTGGGGCAAAATTCTGAAATTCATGGAGCTGCTTCTTTATCTTTAAAATGATGAGACTAACTTGTACCTTATAGGTATGTTGAGAATTAAAGAAATAATATCGCAGGGATGCCGGGATAGCTCTGCAGTTTGAGTGCTTGCCTTGCAACTGAGAAGTCCCGGGATGGAGTTCTGGGCTCAACCAGTGCAAACCCAAATTCTAAACTGTGGTGCAACTGATAACAATCCAGATGGCACCATGAGGAAGGTTCTTGCCTCCCATGTGGGAAGCCCCCAGTCCACCTGTGTGGAATGAAACTATGTCACAAATAATTATATACAAGTTTGAAGACTGCTCTAGGCTCTTCCTCCTCTCTCTCTCTCTCTCTCTCTCTCTCTCTCTCTCTCTCTCTCTCTCTCTCTCTCTCTCTCTCTCTCTCTCACACACACACACACACACACACTCACACACACGCACACATCTTTGCTCAAACAATAAATGTTTAAAAAATAAAAAGAAGAAAGAATATCTCTAAAGCACATAGCACAGAGCCTGATACAAAGTAGATACTCGGTAACTATTGTTATAATTGTACAAGATATTGGAATAGGCATTTCAAAGAAACTTAGAACAACATGTTTTGAGATTTCAATGGAAATCAATCTCAAAGCAAAATAAAGTGAACTAACAAAGAGGAAGAGGTGGTACCCTTTCACAGAAAGCCTGAGGTTAGAACTTATCTTCCTAAGCAACAAGACAATTATTTGGAACACAAAAGGGAACAACTTTCTATTTATTTCATTTCTAAGGCAACCATTGTATCACTAGTGAAACAACTCAGGCATAAATTGAAAGGTTTCAGATTCCACTCTACTTCAGTATTTGAATGAGAAGGAGCAGAGAAATATGTCCTTGGCTGGGGAAGAGGAAAATAAGATCTAGAATATTTTTTTATATCTTTTTCTAACTTAATTTTGTACTGTTTTGAGTTCTCCTATGTTAAAAACAAAACAAAACAAAAAAGGTGGGGAGATTCTTATTGGACAATTGTGTTTAGAATTTGTTCTTTCTCCTATAACTTAACCAATTAATGGCTTCACTGTCCAGCAACTCAAACCAGAACTCGTAATAGATCCACTCAATACCCTTTTCCCTTCCCCTCACCTCTCCCCTACACACTTTCAATTGATTCCCAAGTCCCTCAGTTTCATCTCTCAGATATCTTTTGAACATACCCCTTAATCTATACTTTCACTTTCACTGCCTTAGGCCAGGTCCTCAGCATCCCATAATTAAATGTCTGCAGCAATCATCAAACTGGTTTCCCTATCCCTAGTTTCTTCTTTCTTCAAATCATATTCCAGAATGCTAGCAAAATGGCATTTTAACATTCAAATCTGATCGTGTCATTGCTCTAGGTAAAATATTTCAGTAGTTTCCAACTGTCTATAGAAATCCAAATTCCTTAGCAGGGCATACCACAACCCTTGTCCTCTTTTTTAACCACACCTACTCTTTTTTTTTTTTTTTAAGATTTAATTTATTGTGAGAGATAGAAGCTGGGAGGGCCTAGAGCAGTCTCCATACTTGTTGAGCATATGGGTTTGCACGGGTTGGGGCTGGCATTCAAACGCTGAACCTCACAATTGCATGGCAAGCGCTCAACCTGTTGAGCTATCCCCACACAATCAAATACACCTTGTCCCTTTCTCTCTAGCCACACACTAAGTGACTTGTCATTTTCTCCAAATGCCATATTCTCTTCTACTGCTATGTGTTTTTGCATGTGCTAATCCCCTGCCTTGCAAAACCATTAGTCCCCTGTCTATTTAGCAAACCTTGGTCATACCTCAAGACCCAGCTTAAATGTCCTTTTTTGGTCAAGTTTACCCTTTCAATACTATTTGCTCACAGCCCAGCCACCATATTAAATTAGACACTGTAGTCACTGAGCAACTTGCATAGCATGCAATACTTCTATTTTAAAAACTTTTCATAGTCATTTCTGTCTGTCTCTCTGTCTGTGTGTGTGTGTGCATGCACATGTGTGTGTTTGCATTGTACTAGTACATGAACTCCTGGAGAACAGAAATCATAGCCTATTTATCATTACCTCCTAAGCCTTACCCAGTATCTGGCACAGAGTAGGGATGTGTGGAATGAATGGAGCAAGTTAAGCATAATAAAAGTTAACAAACATAATACAATGAGTAACTGTGCTTGAATTGTTCAAAAATGTTTACCTTTCCTAGAATGCACCTTGGTACCTTAGGTTATTTCTGTCTAGAATGCCTTTCTCTTCAATTTTATCCTTGGCTCATCCTTCAAGAAGGTACTCAAGAGGTAACATCATTACCTGTTTTAGGCTTGAACTGATAGGTAGAGTTACTCACCTCCTTCCTTGGATGCCCATAGGTCTCTTATGTGAAAACTTGACTCTTCTTACTAGACTCTTACACTTCACAGTGTATGCTACAAAGCATAGATATTCCCAAGGAATACACCCTAAGGACTCATAGATCCAAATTCCTGAACATGCAGATGCTCATTTGAGCTTCTAGGTTTCTTCTATATTAAATTTCTAGCTTGTGGGGAAGCTGGGATGGCTCAGCAGGTTAAGTGCTTGCTTTGCAGCCCAGGGGACCGAGGATTAAATCCATGCCCCAACCTGTGTGGACCTATATGCTGAACTGGGGTGTGCTTCCCATGCGGGAGGCCCCCAGTTTGGTTCTTGCCCCCCAGTTCAGCCCCTGGCTCAAGGGAGCGTGTCCATGCAGGAGGCCCCCAGACCAGTTCCCACCCTGCGGCCCCCGCCCACCTGTGTGGAATGAAACCATGTTGAAAACTGATGATGTACAACTATGGAGACTGCTCTGGGCCCTCCCCATTCTCCATCTCTCTCTCTGTCTGTCTCTGTCTCTGTCAAAAACAATAAAATAAATCTTAAAAAAAACAAAACTAAATAAATTTCTAACTTGAATCCTAGGTTTTCTTCTCAACACAAGTTAGCCAGCTCTTTCACTTTTACTCAAATTCCTTTTCTTAGTTGATAGTCATTTTTATTGTTTTTAAAGATTTATTTTATTGTTGGGGGGGGGGTGGCCTAGAGCAGTCTTTACAGTTGTACATTATTAGTTTCGACATAGTTTTATTCCACACAGGTGGATGTGGGGCCACGCAGGGCAGGAACTGAACTGGGGGCCTCCTTCGTGGGAAGCACATCTCAGTGCAGCATATGGGTCTGCACCTGGCCGAGCCAGGATCAATCCCCGGACCTCCCAGCTGCATAGCAAGCACTCTGCCTGTTGAGCAATCCAGACATCCCCTTGACGGTCATTCTTTAAAAGTAGGGGTTATTGGGATATAATTTACATAGAATAAAATTCACCTTATTTAGATGTATAATTTTATGAATTCTGACAAACACCTCCAGTGATAAATAACCACCGCCATGATTAAGATAGAAAAGATTTCTACCACCCCTCAAACGTTCCCATGCACCACTTTGTGGCCAATCCCCAGCTTACACCTGTCTTTATAGTTTTAACTTTTATAGAGCATCACATAAGTTGAAACTTATCACATGTTGATGAACATTGGGCTGTTTGCAATTCTGGGGTGCTTATGAATAAAGCCACTATAATCATTCATTACAAGTCTTTGTGAAGATATGTTTTTATTTCTTTGGGGTAAAATCCTAAAAGATGTGTTGAGTCATATAGTCAGTATATGGTTAACTTTAGAAGAAACTGCAACATTGCTTCTTCAAAGCGGCTGCACCATTTGACATCCCACCCACAGTGTGTGATTGTGGGGTACAGCAACCTCGCCAGCACTAAGTGGTCTGTAGTGAGATCGCTCATCATGGTTTTAACTTACTTGCTACTCCTCATTTTGTGAAATGTCTGTTCAAATACATTATTTATTCTTTTAATGAATTGTCTGTTTTCTTATTATTGAATTATCAGCATTCTTTCCTTATTAAGGAACTCAGTCTTTTATTAGATATAAATTTTTTTTTTCCAGTCTGTGGCTTCTTTTTCATTTTCTTAACAGTGCTTTGAAAAATAAATGCTTTTTGGTTGTTGTTTTGTTTTTTGTTTTTTTTGTTTTTGATCAAATCCAATTTATCAACTTTTTCTTTTCCGGTTTGTATTTTGGAGGATGTTATTTAAGAAATTTGGGGGGGAAGCCGGATGGCTCAACAGGTTAAGCGTTCGCTTTGCAGCCCTGGGGACCAAAGATCGAATCCTGGCCTCAGCCCATATGGACCCATATGCTGAACTGGGGTGTGCTTCCCATGCGGGAGGCCCCCAGTTTGGTTCTTGCCCCCTAGTTGGGCCCCTGGCTCGAGGGGGTGTGCCTCCCATGCAGGAGCCCTCAGTCCAGTTCCCACCCTGCGCTGCCCCTGCCCACCTGTGTGGAACAAAACCGTGTTGAAAAACTGATGACGTACAACTATGGAGACTACACTGGGCCCTCCCCCTTGTCTCTGTCTCCCTCTGCCTCTGTCTCTCTCGGTCCCTGTCAAAAACAATAAAATAAAAAATAATAATAAATAAATAAAATACATCTTTAAAAAAAAAAAAGAAATTTTTTGCCTAACCCATTATGAAGATTTTTACCTGTTTTCTTCTAGAAATTTTATGGTTTCGGTTTTTTATACTTAGGTTTTCGATCCATTTTGAGTTCAGTTTATAGTACAATAGGAGGTATATATAGGTCAAGGTGCATATTTTTGCACATATATGTTCAATTGTTTCAGCACCGTGTATTTTTTAATAAGAGTTTATTTGAGCCACACTGATGACATATGCTGGGGAGCAAGATCTCAAGTGCTCCAGAGAATAACAGATTTGCAGCTTCTTTTAAGCAGCATGTATTTCCAGTCTATCCTTTCTCCACTGTATTTCCACAGCATGTTTGTCAAAAGTCACATCACCATACATAAGTTGTATGATGTCTGGTTTCTATTTCCGCATTTGCTGAAAAGGGAGAGATAAGAAAGATTTTAGTCCTTGCAGGCCATACAGTCTCAGTTGTAACTACTTAACTCTAATCATAGAACAATAGCAGCCATAAACAACACATAGGCAAATGAGCCTGGCTCTACTTCAATAAAACTTTATTTACAGACAGACAGCAGGTCAGATTAGGCTTTCAGGCTATAGTTTGACAACTCTTTCTCTAGTCTGTTCCCTTGATGTGTGTTTGTCCTTTGGCCATTGCCATATCGTCTTCATTACTGTGGCTTGCAAGTTTTCAAATCAGGTTGGAGTGTGATTCTTCCAACGTTTTTTTCTTTTTTCAGAATTATTTTGACCATTTATTTTAGTTATTCTTTTGCAGAATCCTTTTGGCTATCCTTTGTGTTTCCATATAAGTTTAGGATATACAGTAGACGCTCTGTTAACTTGAACTCAAGTAACTGGCATTTTGCTGGTTGCTTGAAAGTGTGGGTTACTTGAGTTCCGGTTCACAGAGAGTTTACTTACATTTATTCAGTATCCACCAATTCCCATGAGTGCCAATTAACTGAAAGTCTACTGTACTTTGTTTCTATAAAAGAATAAGTCTGCTGGAATTTTTATTAGGATTGCACTGAATCGGTAACTAATTTGGGAGTAAATGGCATCTTAACAATATTGTCTTCAATCTCTGAACACAAATACTTCTTTCTTTCGAGATTTTGAATCTATTATCTACCTTTTGTAGTTTTTAACAACTAGACTTTACACAGTTTGTTAGATTTATACATAAGTATTTAATGATTTAGTGCTATTGTGAAGTGATATTTTTAATTTCAACTTCTAATTGTTCATTGCCAATATATAGAAATGCAATTGATTTTTGTGAATTGAGTATGTACGCAGTAACCTTTCTAAATTCACTTCGTATTTTCAGTAGCTAGTTTGTAGATTCTTTAGGACATATTATGTAAATAATCATGTCACCTATAAATAAAGTTTTATTTCTCCTTTTCTATCTCTTTGCATTTTTTCCTTTCCTTATTGCACTTTCTGTCCTACAGGAAGGTATTGAACAGCAGTGGTGAGAGTGTACAATCCTCCTTGTTCCCAACCTTCTGGAAAAGCATTGTTTTCACCATTAATTGTGATGTTAGCTATACATTTTTCATAGATATCCTTTATTGAGAAATTTTCTATTTCTAGTCTACTTAAGAGTTTTTATCATGAATGAATATTGAATTTTTGAGTTTTTCTGTATCTAGTAAATCACAGTTTTTCTTCTTTAGTTTATTGGTATAGTGAGTTACACTGATATGGTTTTAGTATTAAACCACCTTGCCTTTCTTGGATGATTCTCCTTTAATCAGGATGTATTATTCTTTTCATATATTGCTGGATTTGATTTGCTAATACTTTGTTAGGAATTTTGGGGTCTGTGTTTATGCAGGATACTGGTCAGTAGTTTTCTTACAAAGGCTTTTGTCGGGTTTTAGTATCAGGATAATGTTGGCTTCATAAAATGAGTTTCCCACATCAACCTCCCAGGACAAATTTGATAACTTTTCAATTTTTACTCATTTACTTGATGACCATATTTTAAAACAAAAGAACCTCTTCAAAGAGGTTTCCTACACCGGCATACCTCATTTTATTGAATCTGTTTTAGTATAAAAAAGAGTGTGCATTGATAAAGCCTGTGTAGGATACAGATGCCAAGGCATGCTCATTTGTGCAGTAATTGGATCCAAAATGCCATCCCCTCCATGTTAAGGAAAAAATTCTAAACTTCAGTGAAAGCATATATTTGTGTACCTCACTGTTCTCTTACTTTGGAACTAGCCAAGAAACATGCGTTGAGTATAGTTGAGTCTGGGTCTATGTAATGTACTTGCTACTCTAAATTTGTCTCCAAATGAAAAACAAAAGCAGAATTCTCTCACACTAAAATAGGATCTCCTTATGGGCAGGGCATATGACATATTCATCTTTTATTCACAATGCTCTCACAAGGCTTAGGAAATCTTGGGCATTCGCATAATTTATTTAATGAATGAATGGGCACTTGAATAGTCTCAAGTTGCCTGCTATGTTATATATCAGGAGTTATATACGGTTGTAATACTGTTGATTATGCATATTCCTTTTGTAGAATTTTTTTTACTCAGGCTTTGAATCTCCTTTAACTTTCAAAATAGCCACAATGTTATACTAATTGCAGCTCTGTGTCTGTGTCAGTAAGAGAAGAAAAAAATCTATGATACCTTTTTAAAGTGGATGTATATGATGCATCAAGACAAAAAAATACTACTGATAACTGACATTTCAGAATCCCACGCCTTCAGAATAGCTGATCAGTTAGTTGGGCTACAATATAGTGACATCTACTGGCGCAACCAGGACTTGCACTCTGAGGTTATCTTCAAAATGACAAAATCTTCCAGTCTTCCTCTATGATTCCTGGTTGTTAAATGAGTTACACAAGTCAGACTTTCTCAAGAACAGAGATCATGTGTTTTGACCTCTGTATCTCTGGTGTCTAATATTGTATTTGTCTCATTAAAGATGCTCCAAAAGTGTGTTGGATAATCATGAACATAACTGCCTGCGGTCTAACCTTTTAAAAGGTATAGTATCTGAACAATACTGTAGAGTGATTTAAATTATAAAAGGTAATAATAATAAAATGCTCTAAAAGAGAGGCTCTTCACTTTGGTGGTTGACAACCCTCTTTTAAATTCTAATAATAAAAAAATGCCCTATGTTCCAGAGAAACCATATGTAATTTTACACACAATTTCATGAAGATCCTAAATCCTATCTCTCAACTCCAGGTTAAGAACCTGGATCAGGGGTGCCGGGATGGCTCAACAGGTTGAGTGCTTGCCTTGCAACCCTGAGGTCCGGAGGTTGAATCCCAGTTGTGCAAAACCCACATGCTGAACTGTGGTTCTGCCTCCCACACGGGGGGCCCCCAGTTTGGTTCCCACCCTGTGTGGCCCCACATCTTCCTCTGTGGAATGAAACCAGGTCACAACTAATGATATACAACTATGGAGACTGCTCTGGCCCTCCACCCTTCTCTCTCTCTCACTCTCTCTCTCTCTCTCTCTCTCTCTCTCTCTCTCTCTGTCCCCTACCTCCCAAGAGATCCAATAAAGTAAAACTTAAAAAAGAAAGAAAAGAATCTGGATCAGGAGTCAACAGTATGTTTTTAGACACTTGAGAGGCTTTCTCCGCCATCTGGATGCCTGTGGAGCCCTCCTGGGCACAGGACTTCTGAAACAAGAGACATGTCTGGAAGGCTACGGTCCAAGGCCACTTTTGCTGGCTACACAAGCAGGGTCTTCTGAACCAGAGCAAGCACACAGCTCTTCTTAAAATGGAAGGTGTTTATGCTCAAGATGAAACTGAGTTCTATCTAGGCCAGCGATGTGCTTATGTGTACAAGGCCAAGAACAACACTGTGACTCCTGGTCAGAGCGAACAAAACCAGAGTGATCTGGGGAAAGGTCAGTCATCCTTACGGAAACAGAGTATGGTTCATGCCAAATTCTGATGCACCTTCCTGCTAAGACCATAGGACACAGAATCCATATACTACTGTACTCCTCAAGGATTTAAAGTTACTGAAAAGTAACTAAAGTGAATTTGTTCTCTTTTTTAAAAAATGCATGTGGACAATTTAATACAAGACACTACTACATACTTATCAGAATGGCTAACATCTAAAACATTGACAACACCAAATGCTGACAAGTATATGGAGCAATAGGAATTCGTATTCATTGTGAAAATGCAAATTGTTGTGGCCACTTTGGAAGACAGTTTGGCTGTTCCTCACAAAACTATACATATCTTGCATATGACAGAGCAGTCATGCTTCTTGGTATTTACCCAAATGAGTTGAAAACTTATGTCTACACAAAACCCTGCATACAAATGTTTATAGCAGTTTATTCATGATTGCCAAAACTTGCAAGCAACCAAGATGTCCTTTAGCAGGTGAATGGATAAACAAACTGTTGTACATCTGGCAATGAAATATTATACAGCAATAAAATAAACTATTAAGTCACAAAAAGACATGGATGAACCTTAAATGCATATTGCTAAGTGAAAGAAGCCAATCTGAAAAGGCTACATGGTGTATGATTCCAGCTATATAACATTCTGGAAAATGCAAAACTGAAAACAGAAACAGTTAAGTGGTTGCCAGAGGTTAGTGGGATGGAAGAGATAAATAGGTGGAGAATGGGGAACTATAGGACAGTAAAACTATTCTATATGATACTGTAATGGTTGATACATGTCATTATACATCTGTTCACACCTATAGAATGTACAACCTGAAGAGTTAGCTCTAATGTAAACTATGAACTTTAATTTAGTTAATAATAATTTATCAATCAATATTGGCTCACTGATTGTAACAAATGTACATAGTAATGCAATGTCTTAATATAGAAAAACTGTGAAGAGAGTGGGTATATAGAAATTCTTTGTACTTTCTGCTCTAATTTGCTATGAACCTAAAACTGCTCTTAAAATAGTCTATTATCTTTTTTAAATAAGAAGTAAACTCCTATCATATTGAGACATAATAGGATCTATTTCTTACAGTAAAAAAAAAAAAAAAAATGCATGCAGTCCCATAAGAAATGAACAGGTTGCAGTTCCAATGTTTTCCTCTGCTATATTTTAAATGACACACAATCTATGCCAGAAGTGTATTTTATAAGTGCTCATGCAGTCAAGTCCCTCTAACAGAAGGTTATTTTGTTGTTCTAAGCCCAAAGGAGAAAAAGACTTTTTACTTAATCCTTGGGTTGATGAAATTAAACACTTCATTTGGTGTACTTTTCATTTTGATGTCCCTTAGGACCGAAAATTGCCTTTCTCAGAAAGTACTATAAATTGACTATGAATTGCTGGGGTGAGAGAGAGAAGGATGATTCTATTACAGCTTCTGTCGAGAGCTCTCAGCACAGCTAGCACGCCGCTGCCAAGGAATGTTTAATAGTGTGGTAGGAAGTTTTACCCCCAGGATCCTTGCGAAAAACCTAAAATTGCTTTTGTGTCAGTCCTGTTATAAAAAGTCATAGGCTTTATAAATTGGTTACCGTTTTATTTCAGAAAGCAAAATGGCAGCATAGCAAATCATTCCTATAAGTTATCTGAACCCTTAATAATTTATATCAGGAGGGAGAGAATTCCTGCCCTCTCCCCTGCTTAAGTGTATATGGCTGGACTAATGATAAAATAATCAAACTGACACAGTACAAGATTCACAGGAGAAAAAAACAATTTAATACATGCCCATGGGAGAATCACACTGATAATGTAGCTCAAATAAATGATCAACCCAGTGATTTTAAAAATACTTTTTAGACGAAGAAACAACAAATTTATGAGAAACTGACAAGACAAAGAAAGTTAGTGCTCATTAGAAAGGAATCTAAGCAAGGTTTGGGCTTAGGTAGTAAATTAGTAGAGGTATTACAAGGTTTGTTAAGCGTGCCT